>JBBPLR010000150.1:4124-25945 GCA_038089915.1 Sutorius australiensis | reverse complement strand
CGAACCTCCATTGTGTTTCCCAACGATTTATGCTCTTGGTCTTGGTCTCTCACTATGCACATGGTTAACATGAGGTCGCTTCAGCCCTGGAAATATGGCATCTTATCTTCTTACGAGAACTCCCACCTCCACGCAAGAGTAGGTTACCCACCGTGTTAGGGGTTCCCGGCCAACTGACACCCGGCGGTAGTTTACCACCAGATATGGAGTCAAATGCGCTCCCGACAGAGTTCCTACCACATCCGTATGTCCGTTGGATCGATTGCCTCGTATCCACCTTACGTGGATAATTGTAGGTCTTCACCATTTCGGCCGCATTCTATTCCAACACCAGAGCCCAGGTACGCAGGACCCTATGAGTCACGGTGTAGTTCTCATGTATACACAGTCCGCTCGTAGCTTGGTCTCGTAGTAACGGACCACACCTGACATCACAGATTACGCGTATTAACAGCCACGATGAGTGAGCCAGTCCCTTGACGATTAGTCTTCACGAAGCTTACGGAAATCACAGTGACGGCTCCCCAGCCCCAAGCAAAAGGGGCGAAATACGATCTCGGTATGTGAATATACTAAGCTTCGGTGATGGGCACACTCATACCAGTTTGTAGAGTATCCACTCCACCACGTACCCCCTCACGACAAACATCATCGCGTCCTGTGACCCCTGTATTCCAGTCTCATCCTACCACACCTGTACAGCGGAGATCGACTGAACAATACCAATCCTCGTCGTCCTCCCATCTCGATGGCATGGAGTCCAATGACCCCGTAACCGGGCCTCTATCACAAAGAGTAAAAGATGAGCCTGGGGTTGAGGTCGCCCGTGTCCGTGCCCAATTAATCGAAGATCATATCTCGTCCGCTCAGGTAGCCGAGTCGCGCCGGCCTGATTACTTTAAACGAACGAAACGTTTGGCACCCTCATCCAGCCCGGATACCAATAAAGCATCGGGCTCGTCCGATTTTGGAGGGAAAGACGGATCCTTATTATGGGCATCAGCCAACGTGGGTATCGTCGACAGCCCTATCAAGGGAAAACGGATTGCTCTCTTCCAGGAGACGTCAGAGGAGAGTTTTGAGGAGAGTTTGATGGCTGGAGGGTATGGACGTTATGTGAGTCGATGTTTGCATTTTGTGGCCTCGCCTGGAATCCAGTGATGCAACGGGGCTGTACTGGATCTTACATCTGATGCGGGTCTGCTTTTAACCGTCTAGCGATCTGATAGGCCACTGTGGAAACTCGACGAAGACGCGGAGACGCCAAATCGACTTGGTGATACGAAGGACGAAGAGAGTCTTAGATCTAGGATAATATTGACTGAAGAGGAAAAGCGGAAGAAAGCCAGGTTGGCCGCGTTTCTTGATCCGCCACGGTCTTCCACTGCCCATCTATTCCCCGTCGAAATCGAAGGTTGCGGCAGGGTACTCATGAAGGTCGAACCCTCGGAGCCGCAGACGCCGTCCAGACCCACTCCGAGAGCGAAACGGTCGCGCAAAAGAAAGAAGATACCGGCGGACATGAAGCAGGAGGACAAGGGGAGTACTGCGGCTCCGGAAGATAGTGCGATTGATGCGCCGAACTGGCCGGATATGGAGTTTCCATGGCGGTCGCGTTTGATGACACAAGATGAGCTTTCGGGCACCGAGCGAGAAGAACGGCTACGATATATCGAAAGCTTCCTTGATAGGGACTCTGACGAGGACGACGAGGACGAACTTGAAGGGCAGTCGTTATCGAGTCGACGCAGCCCTGACGAAACCTCTTTGCAAAGCACTCGACCTCGAGACAAGATCTATCCACTGCTTTCCCACTCCCAGGACCGTCGACGTGGCTCGACGACACTTTCTGTCATTCGAGGCGATCCGGCGGACGCTAAAACGGCCCTGCTTTCCAAGAAGTGCATACGGGCCGCTCGGCTCCGCCTTCTACGCCGTCGGAACTCCGGACGCGCCAGAGACAGCGATAACAGTGAAACGTTGTGTATCTGTCAGGGACGGGACGACGGTCGGCCGCTTGTACAATGTGACGCCTGTCAGACGTGGTATCATCTCCAGTGTATTGGGATTCGGAGCACCTCGGAGTTAGGGAGGGAGGAGGATCCCTGGTTCTGTGCCAACTGCGTCGATGTGAAGACGCCACCACCAGTCATTGGACCATTGTCGGAGCCAATGTTCGTGCCGACCGATGACGAAGAGCATGGCATTGGTGGACATGGTGGCGCTGGCATGGAAGGATACGACCCGCTGCTTCTCCATGCTGGACTCAATTCGGCGTCGGGGACGGCTTGGACGAGGTCTGCGAGACCGCCGACGACGCCCCCGCGGGCCCAGCACGCTCTTCATGCCTCTTCAGGTTCTTCATGGGACGAACCACCGTCTTCATCGTCTCGGGGGGAGCCACGAACGCCACGCTTCAACACAGCCTCGGGATTCGGAGATACGGTGCGGGTGTATGGAATGGTCCCGGCCCAGCCCTCGTCGTCGACTGAGATGGAGGAGTCCCCGTTCGATCCCACGTCAACACCATCCAGAGGGATAAGGTTCGGGTTGCCCTTCACGACACCCAAGGATGGGAGGTTTGGGTCGCCTTCGTGGCAGGGAGTCAGGGGTAGTGCACACGAGTTGTTTCACACCCCCAAACGTCCTGGAGAGGATGGTGGTACGACGTTCTCGAGGTATGGTCAACCCTTACTTTACCACGGTAGGGACGGAGAAGTCGAGGAAGGACCCTCAGGGCCGCAAGGATCGTATCGGACAACCGGGCCCGCTAACGTCACGCCTGTTGAAAGAGATGCGCTAAATGGACCGAAGCGCATATATGTGCTGGAGTCGCCGCTGGGAGCCAAGAGGTCGTCGAGGCGGACAGTCGATTCTTGACCTCCACACCAAGTCCACACGGGGTTGAATTCACGTCCTCATCAAGTTTCAGAGTGAATTGAACTGATGCCGGTCGCGCGTATACGTAGCTACATATGGGCAGCCACGTTATCCCTCGTATTTGGCAAGGACTAATAAACTGCTGCGTTTGGTAAGTACGACGCTGTAGCCGTATGTAATTGGTTGGTGTAAAGTCCACACGCACCTTTTTTTCGCATCAGCATTTTTTTTTCTGTTCGCCGCGTTAAATGCCTCTTTGGTGCGTTTGTGGCGGAAAGCTCTGACACGTCACGACGGGATCTCCACTCACTGCATGATTGACGATGGAGCCTTTACTTTGAAGTACATGGTAGCAGAAGACCGGAAGTGAGTTCGGCTGAACGCACAAGCGCTGGTCGTTTTGACGGGTTGGTCGTATGTTGTTCGCGCTTACCGTCGCGCGAGCTCACCAATTGGTTGCCCATGCGACCAGACTAGCTTCTCTGAGAAGCAGTGCCGCCGGTCGCGTGCCCAATCAGAGCATTGACGCTTGTTTGGTGATGAGAAGCAGGTAAACTTGGGTAAAACGTCAGGGAAATCTCTCATGCGCTGCTGAAACGGCTGTGTTGGGCGAGTGAGCTGAATTCAGGGACGAGGGGCGGGCGGATGATGACGGATCCATAAAAGGATATTTTGACGAATGGTTTGTTATTGTGTTACACTTTAGCGCTCCGCGGAGAATGGTCGGCACTCGTGTTCAAAGTGGGATTGAGAATGACTGTGAGATGAGTATGAATATTGAATCACGAAGGTATAGAAGGTGGGTGGAATTGTGGACGGAGGGACGTTCGAAGGGTCGGTCTATCGCTTCTCAATTATTTAGACGGAAGGCCGCAGAGTGGAGGGAGGTTTTACGTAAAGGACGGCGTGTTGCTAGTCATTTTCCCATGGTTAAGGAAGAACGAATGATATAACTTGATGGCTTGTTGCGACGGGGACAATTGACTGACCCGTCTCCTCTTCACCAGTCACCTTCCCCCGCTTCACATGTCCCTACTCACATCTACCCTCGCAGACCTCGCTACCAAAGCACAGGCTTCCGTGGCGAGGCTCTCTCCGCGTTCCGACTGCTCGTCTGACTTTGACATAGAGCGTACGTTCACCCCTTGGCTGTTCGTGTGACGCGCGCTCACCTGTCTCGTGCACAGCTCCGTCACGACCCACGCGCGCCCAGCGTGTACGACTGTTCCCGCCCACGACACCCCGTGCTAACGAGCACCTCGCTGTCCTTCTTCCCCAGAGCCTGTGGAAGGTGAGCGCGCCCATCCAACTCTGCCGCACTGCATCTCATGCCCATCAGCCCGACACGCTCGCCTCCAACTGCGACAATTTCTACTGTCGCATCAAGTTTACCGTCCTTGAGCGCCGCCATGTACGTGTCTTGTTGTTCTTTTCTTTGGGCGTCAACTCACTTGCCCGATCAGCACTGCAGAAAGTGCGGCGGTGTATTCTGCCACCGTTGTACTCCTAGGCTCACCCATCTCCTTGATGTTTCCAATCTCAATTTCCTCCATCCGCCACGTCATGTGGCCATTTCTGTCTTTGACAGTCCTACGTCACCTGTCAGCTTAGCCAGAGTCTGCGATGAATGCTGGGATCAGATTCACGGCTCCCCACGCACACCCGACACACGACCATCAACCCCCATGCTAGTCACATCGGTCTCTTCTACCGCCTCTCCATCACCGACTTCTTCCATTTGTGCCTCGCCGGTTGAACAGTCAACCTTTTTGGCGAGAGACGTTCCCGTTAAGCGGAGTTCGTCCCAATTGAGCACGAGGCAACTTCCTTTCCCTTCGGTCATGATTGCTGTCCCTTCAGATCTCGACCATTCTGAGCCTTCCTTTGGCGAGCTCAATGCCTACCCTTTACGTCGTTCCAGCATCATTTGCAAAGCCACCGGCGGAGGTCGATGGGAACCAAAGAACTCACCTCCTAGAATTGGTTTCCGTATACCTGGTTGCAAGGCCCCTTATGAGCTCGAAATGGAACGCGAAGACGCTGAAGAACGTCGACGGCGCCAAAATCCGATCGTGAGAGACGGAGGCGAGTGATTTCCTTTTTTGGGTAAGGTCACGTGAACTCATTTTTCTTTGTATACAGCTTTTCAGTACCGCTTCCGTCAAGATCGGATCCCCCTGGAGAGCGTTTGTCGCAGTCCCTGCCGATTGTCCACTTTTTGATACGTTTCGTTTGATTTCTTAAACTTTATTGACTTTTTCTTTTCTCTTTCTTGTTGTATCCTTGCAGTGTCCATACCCTCGCTTCATACCCGTGCTTGTTTTGCTTCCAAGACAGTGCCATCGTTATTCTATACCCACATGTCCTCTTCCTCTTATGCGCTACCCCATGCCGTTTCCATGATCGTGATCCTTGTTGTGATATCATATTGTGCTTTTAAAGTCTCTACATATCTCTACGTCTACTCATCTACGTTACATACCTCGACTGTAATGTCACGTCCTACCTGTAGAGCTTGTAAATTGCTTTTCAAGATTTCGAGTATGACCGAGACAGGGATCATGTGACCACTTGGGTGTTATCGTCGACCCTCATGACGACGTCGCTGGAAATTGCGGAAGAAATTCGAACCATATTCCCCGGTACAGAAGAACTGATCGTTCAGTACATCTCTGGATACCTGGTCGATGATGCTGGCGAAGAGGAAGACGTCCTCCAGGTGGTCAATGATTTACTCAGTTCCCTAGGACGCGATCGTCCGGACGACGTCCGAAAACTCATGGCCCGACTTCGCGACTTGCTTTCTGAACAGCTGGCCGCGCGTGCACGGAACAGCGCACATCCGAAGCTGATGAAGCTGGACAAAGTCGTCGATCTGAGCAAGGTCGGCGCGGTATCGTCTACGATCGGTCTCGGTGAGGGCGTCGACCTCGAGAGCATCAACAAGGGAAAGTGAGTGCCATATTGCAGGTTGCTCTTTTGTGCGCGCAGAGGGCAGAGCGGACGTGGACATGAACGTGATGTGTTGTTGCGCATAGGGCATCCCGCGTGGACGTCAAGAAGCTAGAGAAGCAGGAGGCCAAGATCAAGGTGTGGTCGCTGGACGAATGGTGGGGTACATCTTTTACCTTTTCTTGGATAGGCCAAGATCGAGAAGCGGGCACGTAGGGATCTGTATGAGGGATCCAAGCTGCTCGACCAGCATCGCAAGCAGGTGCGCTCTGCTCTCTGCCAGTGAAGGATACTTCTCATTGTGGATTGCAGCAAAATTACGAGGAAATGTTTATGAAGGTAGGGTTGCGCTGTATAGATGATTCTGTCGTGACACGTACGGACGCCAGATCAACCCGATGGAAGCCGCTGCGACCGCAAAAAATAAGAGCAAGGATATCCACCTTCCGTCCATCGACGTCAACTTTGGTTCCAATCGTATCCTGTATGCACACGATTATCTGCGGAGTATTCTGTGTCATATCCTGAGTTGTTCCAAGGTCGGGTGCGAGTCTGACCCTCGCGTATGGTCGCCGATATGGCTTAATTGGACGAAACGGCGAGTATCTCTGCTAGGACGTATGTCTCGTTCAATGACGCCAATCAACTAGGTGTTGGAAAGTCGACACTCCTTCGCCACATTGCTATGCGTGAGCTACCGATACCAGCGCATATAACGATTCTGTTCGTGGAACAAGAAGTACGTTCTCGTGCCGTGCGCCCTCCTCTGATAGAATACTCATCGCGTGTAGATCGTCGGCGACGATACCACGGCCCTTGACTCCGTGCTGAAAGCCGACGTTTGGAGAGACCATCTGTTAAAGGAGGAAGCCGCTCTAAACGCAAAGCTTGCAGAGCTCGAGAAGGAGGGGGACGACAAGCGGTTCGAGGATGCGAGGGAAGAGGCCGCGACGAGGTTGACAGAAGTACACACCCGGCTGAGCGATATGGATGCCGAGAGTGGGCCCTCGCGAGCCGCGGCGCTTCTCGCTGGTGAGTCGGGTAGAGGGACAGCCCGGATTGATATCACGCGAACGCTGTCTCGCAGGTCTTGGTTTCTCTGAAGCTGATCAAGCGAGGCCGACCAAGTCGTTTTCGGGAGGTTGGCGGTGTGTATCGCTGATCCGCTAGCTGATGGGTTGCGTACTTAAATTTCTTTAGGATGCGTCTAGCGCTTGCTCGAGCGCTATTTGTAAAGGTATGGGTTCGCGGGATACGATGTCATTCGTGTCTGGTCGACTAACAGGTTGGCAGCCGGCCCTGTTGTTGCTCGATGAACCATCCAACCATATCGATCTTAATGCGTTGGCATGGCTAGAGGATTATCTGCAGACTTGGGCAGGGACACTCCTGGTTGTATCGCACGACCGTGCATTCTTGTGCGTTTGGCATGTCCTTTTTTTGACCAGGCCTTTAGATTGACCGTGTTTTCAGGGACGCTGTTGCGACCGACATCATTCATCAACATTCCGGGCGTTTAGATTATTACAAAGGGTATATGATTACTCTCAGACGGAATAGTGTGTTCTTGACTCGTTCATCTTGTCCAGAAACTTTACCCAGTTCTATTCTACCAAGTCGGAACGGGATCGCAATATGCGGAAGGAGTACGAGGCACAGATGGAGTATCGCAAGCATCTGCAAGCGTTCATCGACAGATGGAGATACAACGCGAATCGAGGTAGGCCGCATTGATTTCTTGTCTGCGTCAAGTTTTGATGTCGTGACGGAGCTTAGCCGCGCAGGCGCAAGCGAGGATTAAGATTTTGGAAAAGGTCGGTTGCTTTCAGGTTTGATTTTGGACCTGCGTGAACGCGTTCTAGTTGCCCGATCTCGAACCTCCGGAGGAAGATGAGAAGGAGACGTTCAAGTTCGTGTTCCTTTGTCGATCCAAATCGTCCGTGTTCTGACGAAGGGGTCATAGACTCCCGGACACGGAGAAAATATCGCCACCGCTGCTCCAGTTGTCTGGTGTCAACTTTGGATATAGCGTCGAACAGATTCTTCTGAAAAATATGGATATTGATATTGGCCTAGATTCGCGCATTGCCGTAGTGGGTCCAAACGGGGCGGGAAAATCGACGCTGTGAGGACCCATGATATCGACTCTTCTCCGAGGATGCTCACGGGTGTATTAGTATCAAGCTACTGACCGGCGAGTTGAGACCCCTGAATGGGGAGCTCAACAAGAACGGTCGTTTGCGAATGTACGTTTCCCATCGCCCCACGGACTCGAGCTCAAAATGTTATAAAGAGGCTACTTTGCACAACACCATGTCGACACGCTCAATCCGATATTATCACCCGTGCAATTCCTCGCTTCTAAGTTCCCTGGAAAAACGGAACAAGAATACAGAAACCATCTCGGAAATTTCCAGATTAGCGGTATGACAGGGTAGGGTTTCTTCTCCCCCGTCGGAGTAGATGGGACTTAGTCAGCTGCTTCGTGTGGTAGGTTGCAGTTGATCGGCACGTTGTCTGGAGGTCAAAAATCGCGCGTGGCGTTTGCGGCGCTATCGTTGATGAGTCCGCACATTCTATTGCTCGACGAACCCACGAACCATCTCGATATCGAGGTACGTCTCTGATCTTTACGGGAGGGACGTACGAAGTCGAACACACACGCACGCAGGGTCTCGATGCGCTGATGGCTGCGCTGAACTCTTGGAACGGAGGTGTCGTTATCATCTCGCACGACGAGCGGTTCATCACCAACGTAGCGAAAGAGGTAGATGATCCCCTCGTCTCGATGAGCGCGAACGCGGTGTGCTGACGGGCATGAACTAGTTGTGGGTGTGTGCGGATGCAACGGTGACCAAATTCAAGGGCGATGTGCAGGCCTACAAGGTGAGCGGGTTTCGGGAGCGATGGGAGTGTGCTGACTCGATCGGATTTTGCTCAGAGCTTGATTGTGAGCAACATCAAAATGCGGCCATGATTCGAAGGGTAGTATGGTTAGAAGTATGTATACAATAGTATTGTATGCAAGATCGGACCCTAGGCAGTCATGCCACGTGACTTCGTAGAAGACCAGGGTGCGGTATGGGATTAGGACGAAAATGTTGATTTTGTTTTGTACAATTTTTGTTTTTGATTTGTGGCAATATCTGTATTTGGAGTGCCTTCTTCCAATGACCGAGTTCATCTGTCTTGGAATTTGCAACTACCAAGCTTGACTCTGATCTTGACTTGTATTTGGATCTTGAGTTTGAATCTCTGCTTGGGCTTTCGGGTTTTAATATTGACTTGGTTTTGGTTTTGCCTGCCTCGTGATGTGGGAAGGTCACTGTATTAGTGTAACTATGGTAGGGTATAAGTAAAGCAAGGGAGGGAATGGGGTCTAGCTCACCTCAGTGATGTGGGAATGTCACTGAGGTGTACGGAAAGTGGCGCGAGTTACACTGCCATCTGCATATAATTGTCGTTCGAGTGGAATGCTGATTCGACCAAGGCGACACAAGCAGCCGTTTTCTTTGGCAAGGCCGCTGACTCTCGCGACGAAGAAGGCCACTGCGCAGAAGTTATATTTTCTTTTTTTTTTCTCGTGTGCTATTAGTACTAGAATGATATGATTTTGATGAAATGGAGTGCACGTGGATACAAGCGAGAGAATTCATTTTGTCTGCTTTGATCGTTTCTTGTCTCCTCGCTGGCCACATTTTTTTTGGTCTGGACAGGTCAATTCCCTCGTCCACGTCGTCGTTCGCGTGCGGCGCCTTTCTCGCGCGTCGTTCGATACCCGCCGTATTACCGAGACTGATCCTTCTCCAGCCAAGTTTACCGTCGTGACTTTGCTCGCCCTACGTTCGCGCGACCAGACATCCGCGTCGAATGGCCGCACCACCCCTGCGGCAGCTTCCTCTACCTCTTCTGAATATTCCTCCGCCCAACATGCAGCAGCCATTTGACGGTAGACAGCCCATATTCTCATCGGGCCTCCCAACGTCCTTCCAGCAGAGTTACCATCCTCCGCCCTTCCATCTCGCGCCGCCCCCGCTTCAGACACCCATGCAGCCTTATTTCCCCCCACAGCCCCCAAATGCCCCCGGTCGTCCCACTTACCAGCATCACCGGGGCCACTCAAGCATCGCACACTTCCCTGGGTTTCCGCCACCAACAGCTATTCCTCTAACACCTCTCGGCCAGGGTTTCCCAATGGTCGTGCCCCCTTTTGGGCAGCCTTTTATCCCTAGGAATAGACGCGCACCCAGCGTCAGTATTGGGGGTCCTCCAAAGGCACCTTTGGGCGGTCCAGGCCGAAAACACAGCCCGCTCCCCCCAGCTCCGCCGGCGCCTGCTCAAAAGGGGAAAAAAATCCCTGTCAATTTGCCAGTGGAGACGATACCTGGCACCGAGGACCAGCCACCTAGTCGGCCTCCATGGGCGCGTACTCCCATGCCCACGACCTGTCACGAGGAGCCCATAGTGATGCTTCCAGAGATCACGACTTCCGAAGTGTATCCTCCAGATAATTGGCGCTACCACATTCCCGATACTGTCGACGTGTTCTTGCCCGGAAAGGTGCACAACACGTGTTTAGTGCTGCGTATGTGGGCTGACCAATCTTGTGCCAGGTGGCTTGGGACGCTCTCAAGCAGCAGGTTATCGAAGAAAAGCTGGAGAGATTGGGTGTTGAACGAGGCATAGGTGGTTCGGTTTCTCTCCATGCCCCACATGCCCGTGCTGCTTCGGTTAGTGCCTCGTTGGATTGGCATGGAGAGTTGCGTACTCAATGCTTGGTAGATATCATCACCAGCAGATCCATCACTGCTCTTTTTCAAATTGAACAAGTTGCAGCAGTCTCAGAATGCTACGGCCGCAAATTCACTAACGAGTTCGCCTCAGCAAACGTCGAACCTGACGCCATCCCCTGGATCGCAAGTACCGCCGAGACTTCAAAATAGGCACGGGCATGGTCTCTCTCTCGCGCATCCGCCCCCTCCAATCCATCCGTCTTTCTACAACCCAGCCGCGGCCTTCAATCCTTTCGGTCCGAGTGCCGTTCTGGGCTCCGACAGCATCGAACACGACGCGGAAAACCATATACCGTCTCCTATTGGTGGGATTCATGCACCGCAGGGCCGTGTCCCGATGTCAATATCATCTCTTGCTCCTCCTAGTATCAGCCGGGGAAGCAGCCGGCCTGACTTTGCTCGTGGATTTGGTATTGATATACCAGAGGAGGAAGAGCCGCAAGAAGAGGAGCCACTTGCTGATGCAGACGCGGAACACGATTCTTCAACGAACGAGGATGCCCTTGGCCTTGTTCGTGCTCCCAGCCAGCCAACGACTGAACCCGACGGAATAAATCCTGTCGCGTCAAGCAGACTTCATTCGAGACATGTTTCAAGGTTGTCCCACGCACTCTCGCTACACTCCGTTGGAGGCGTTCACGAAGTGGCTATGCCCGGCCAGGTGGATATGGTACCAATAAGGAGTCCGGTAGGCAACCCGACCATTGACGATTTAGACGAGGAGGCTGTCGGTGAGTGGACAGGATCCGAAGATCTGCATCTAGGTTCGGACGATGAGGTAAGATCCTAGGCCTGATGCACACTTTTTCATGCATACTGACTTTTCCTAGGAGAGCATCGGTGAATGGTCCAACCCCTCGGACGAGGAGCGAGCCCGTCAGACTCGTATGCAACGTCGTTTACTTCGCCAGAGGAACCACGAAATCGAAACTCCGAGACGGCTGCCTAATTTCCCTGCTCCCCCAACCAACATCTTTGGCTTACGTGTGCGTCGCGACTACGATCTGGTCTCGAATCCGAGCGAGGACGGGATGCATGCCGAACAAAGAGCAGCATTCCTCGGCGTAGACCCTATGGATTTCAACCTTGGCCCTTCGTCGACTTCGACTCCGGGACGTCGGCCCCTTCCACCTCTCCCACACTCCAGGGATCCTTCGGCACAGCTCTCCCTGCCTGATTCAATTGCAATACACTCCCGCTCTGGCTCTGATCAAGCTGGCACTGAGCGGCATATCATGCCGCTTGCCCCACCTCCGCTGAACCCACACGCAAAGCCATTTGTGTTTGGCACTAGCCGAGGATCAACCCCATGGGGCTCCTCGGACGGAGTTCCTGCGCCACCAGCACAATCAATGGGTCACGCTCGTCTACCCTCGTTTGGCAAGCCACTTAACGCAGCAGCACAAGAGTTCAAGCCAACTGGATTCACATTCCGTCCTCCCCCCGGCGTACCGCAAATCACTTTCCCTGTCTCGCCTGCTTCGCGTCCCCTCCCTGCCCCGCCTGTTAAGCCTTCGCCAGCACGCGCTCAGCAAGGGAGAGAAAAGAGGCAGCGACGCGGTTCACACACTTCCGTATCGGACGACGGAACCGATGACAGCAGCAAGGAAAATTTGGCATTCTTCCGGTTCCCACCACTGAATGAAACGTCTCGCAGCGTCCGCCACACTGCGCCCAGCTCACCACGTGGATCGGGGTCGCAGGATCTGCATGTGAGCGCCGGTCCATTGCAACCCCTCACCTTCTCCGGCTTCCCAAGCGACTCTATGCGTCGTATCGAGGAACCAGAAAGAATGGGTCTTGGCCACGAGGACTTGCCTGATAACGACAGCGAGGAACCAAAGAGCGACGAAGAACCCCTTTCGGTGGTCGCCGTTACGAAGCCAAAACGGGCACCAATCCCCTTGGACTTCAAGAATCCCCCTTCGACGAACACTGTTCCCGCTGGTGTCTTCAAAGCCCTGGTCGGAGACGAAAAAACGCGACGAACTGTTCGCTCGCGACTCAGTTCACGCGAAATTTTCGAGCACTCGCAGCGTCCCTCTCTCGACGACCTCGCTGTACCACCCATCTCAATGTCTGCAAACAGGTCCCGGTCGCGCTTCGTTACAGACCCTGGCCTCAAGCGCGAGAGCATAGACTCGCCAGACATATTCACACCTGCGATTAAGCGCCGTTCGTCGTTGCCTGCCATGCACAGTGCGCACAACTCGTCACTCTCTAACGTGTCGATACCCGCTCTCAACCTCACGAAGCGCCTCGAAACGCAAGCCCTCGAAGACAAGATCGAAGCGGTATTGAACGAGAAGTTCCAGATGATTCGTTCAGAAATTGCTCGCTCGCGTGAAACCACTGCAGCTGCGATCAGTCCTGCTACTGAGGACGCGATTTCAGAAGTCGTTGCGCTCTTCCGGACGCAGCTTCAGGAATCTGCTGCAAGGGGGTTGGACGACAGTCAGATGGATGCTCGTGGTGAGCTAGACCTCGAGCTTATTCGCGATGTCGTACAGCGAGGTCATGCTGAGAACCTCTTGCTCTTGCAAACGGAACTCCGTGAGGCTGTCTCCCGTATGGAGCAGGCTCAGCCCTCGGTCGCGCAATCGAATGACGTGGAGCTCGTTCCAATCATTGATCAGATTGGTCACCGCAATCTCCAGGTTATCCTCGGCACACTCGGTCAGCTTTCGAACAAGATTGACACGCGACCACTTGCGGATCAATACGAAAGGGATTCGTTTGTTCAAGAGATTTTGGCCGCTCTCGGTCCACTACTGAAGACCTTGCGTCCAGAGGCTGTCGATTATGACGTACTCACTGCCAGACTCAGTCAGGCGGTCAAGCCGAATATTGAACAGCTCATCGATCTCGCCGCAGATAAGCGCGAGACTGCGGGTCTCATTGTGGAGAGTCTCCTCCCCTTGCTTCCTTCGTCATCTTCACTCGATATGAATCCGGTCGTTGCGCAGATCTCCGCTGAAGTTCGTCGGGTTATTGCACCGATTGACGCTCACGAGATCAAGGAGCAGGTTGCTGACCTTGTCGTCGAGCGCCTCGATGCTCGTCTCGCGAATCGTGACAAGGCATTTAATGCGGATTCCGTGTCGGGCAAGGTGGCCGAGAGTGTACTCGATGGCCTACACTCTGTCAAGGATGTTGCACCCAAGCTTGATACCTTGGTGGCGTCTCAGTCATCGTTGTCGGCCAAGAACGACGATCTCGCTGCCAAGCATACCGACTTGGCCGCCCTCGTATCCGGTCTTCCATCTCAGCTTGAGGAACTCAAGAGTGCCGTCGAGGCGATTCAGTCAAAGCCTACGGAGTCATCGCAGTCAACCACATCCGAAATGACTGACACTGTCCTTTCTACTCTTCGCCTCCTCCAGACCACTGTCGAGACCGTTGCGAACAGCCAGAACTCGATAATCGCACAAAAGGACGATCTTGTCGTGCTGCAAAAGTCCTTCTACGAAGCCCTCACCCATCGTCTCGACGCATTCCCCGAGTCGCTCGCTGCCGCTGTGACCGTGTTGCAAAATGCGCACGCCGAGTTTGCGGTCTCGCGTGATGCTGCCAAGTGTGATGCGGAGGAGATCCGTAAGTTGAAGGCAACGAACAATGACCTCCAAGTGCAGGTGGCAAAGGCCCGCGGAGCGCACGGCCAAGTCCGCGTCGAGAAAGATAACCTGAGCGAGCGGCTGAAGGACGTCGAAAGTGTCCGCGAAAAGTTGCTCGCACAGGTGGAGGAGCTGCAAGCTGCGATCGGCGCCCACGCTTCTGAGGTCTCGGCTGTGGAGCATCGCAATTCGGAACTCGAAGACGCACTTGCGCAGAGCTTGGCGAGACTGAGGACGTCGGACGTGGCTGCCCAGTCGAACCAAGAGCGCATCGCTGAGCTAGAGAAGGTATACAAAGATGCTGGTGCCGAACAGCAAGCTCTTAAGGCTCAGGTACGCGTTTTCCTCCCCTCGTCTACGCGCAGTGAATGGATTGGCACTTGCAGCTGGGCGATCTTCAAATCCAAGCCCAGATGGCAGAGCGCGAGAAAGAACTCACCGCACAGTCGCTCCGGCATCTTCGGCAAGAACACGAGTCTCTGGTCGCTCAACAGAATCACTGGGACGATCTCCGCCGCGTCACCGAGCAAATTGAGATGCTTACGGGTATGAGGTCGCAGACCGACGAAGAGGAACTCAGGGAACTCAGACGTGTGCGCGATCAGCATCGGCAACTCGAGTCTGAATACTCTACCCTACAGAAGCGGGCGCGCGAGCAGGAGCTTCGCAATACCACTAGCGAGCGTACCGCGAGCACTGCAAAACAGAACCTCATACAGGCGCAACAGCGGGCGAGTGAATGGGAGAGGCGCGCGAGGGAGTATGAGAGTGACTTGGAGATGACGAGGAACAAATTGCACGACGTGGAGCAGGCGCACGTACAGCTGGACGCCGATTTTTCGCTTGCCAAGCTGCAGCTCGAAGAGAAAGAGGCGGAAGACCGCTTGGTCAAGGTAACCTTTTTTTTAACCTCATCGGCGTATGAATCTGAGAATCGGCCTGCTAACGAAATATGCCTACAGGATCGCGAAAACAAACTCCGTGATCAAGTTTCGAGCTTCGAATCTCAGGTGGCTCGTCTGGAAGCAGAGCTTAGCAAAGCCAAGGCCCAGACTCTTCCTACCGTGACCAGCTTGCCTTCGTATGGCAAACCTACGGCGATCAAGAACACGTCGCCGCCGCGCCCCGACTCACGTGCAAACACCGTCTTCAGCGGCGATCGCGCACGCACCCCTGTTGGACGTGTCAATGGAACGCAGCCCACGCCCAGTGATACGCCTCCGCAGCCTTCCGTTTATGATTCCATGCACGCACCCAAACAACGGTATCCCAGTTTAGGATCGGTGACGTCCTACGTGAGAAGAGCGGCTCCAACACCATTGTATAGACCGCAACAGTTCATAGCGTCCACATATAGGGCGCAATCTAGAGCGCAATCCGTTGCATCGCCTACGCCCAGCACTGTCTCCCTCACACCGACGGTGGACGGAGAGGGATGGTGGTCGTAGGTGGCTTGACTTTCGGCGAGATACTTGTACAATACCCGTATGCTCCCGTTTCATTCTTTTTTTCCTGAGGATCTTCATTTTGGATAGATATATATCCCTGGCCTAATAGTCTGTTCTTCCCTTTCACTTTGATCCGTTTACCGGCGCATTCGTTCTTGTTTACCTCCATCGACCTGTTGATGCCACTTTGTTGTTGGTACTTTACCCTTCACACAATCCACGTATCTACCTCGTCTGCTTTCGACATCGTAATCCCCTTGTTTGCATCGACTCGCAGGAAATCATGGCCACTTTATATACCCTTCAATTGTTGCTACAAGGTACAGATCCAATGGATGCATTAGTTGTGTGAAGCGTGTGGGTTAATTGGGGTCAAAAAAAAAGCACAAGGGTGAGATTGGATATGGATTGTAGCAAATTGTGCAAAGAGGGAAAAGGAGAGAAAGGAAAGAGGTTTATGCATCGGGCCATATCCAGGACTCTACGGTTCGTATCGCTATATCCGAGCTGTCTCGTGGAAAGCTATCGTGCGGGGGCGACCGTCAACGCCAAGCGGCTAGGCACGAGCGAACGACTCACTCCAACTTGGGGCACCACCTCCCATCATAGGACACAAAATATCTAGGGACGAAACTCTCTTTGCTTTCGTCACGTCGACGGCGAAGTTCACGTTGGGCATCTTCGACCGCGGTCTTTGCCCGGGTGGCGGCTTCCATGTCCTTGGCTTCGATCCCTTGCGTGACTTTGTACCATAGTCTGGAGAGCGATCGAGTGGTATTCGGGAGAGAAATCGGATCGGGAATGGCGTACCGTCTAGACTCGTACTCTTCTTGTTCATCTTCTTGTATGACGTACTTGGGTGCAATGTTCTGTCCATCTTTGGCGACATCAAACAGCACACGCCTCTGTCCATTCGGAACATCGAGCGATGCGATGAGGGATAGCGTCAATGCCGCATGAAGAGGACGAGGGACGTACGCACCGTGTTGCCCTTGAATTCCATGACGTGGCTCCATCTTCCCGAAACTTCACCAATGTCATAGCTGGCCCTACGTACGCGCCCTACGATCGCGTTGTACGTCCCAGAAAAGAAACCCTACACGTGTCAGGACACGTGTCAGATCCACGTACTGCGGAAGCAGCCTGCTCACCTTAGTTTTGAATTCGAGATCGCAGGACAGTTCATTTGCGTCGTTCTTGACAGTGCACGTGTCACCGAGCTCTAGGACCATCTTTCCAAACAGAATGCCGCGTGCGTACATGTTGGGCATGGTAACGACGTATTCTGGAGTGATGATCGGGAGATGCGCCACGTGTAGGAGATGGAACGCGTACCGCCGTCCTCTGGCCTGTCCAACAGCATTATCCGATTCTCCCCCTCCATCGTCGTCGAGACGCTGTTCCCTAGGAACCTAGACTTCGGTTTAAGCTCGCCGACGATGCAAAGGCGGTTAGCGGGCGAGATGTAAAAGAAGGCGGAGATCGGAGGGTGATGAGACACTGTACGTGACGCGTACACGAGGTTTAGTCAGCGGGGACAGAGTGGTGCACAGAACGCCTGCCTTGCTCTGCGACGTAGAAGCCGCATGTTCCGTCTGGGTAATTATACCTGCAACGAAAGAACTCGCCGAGCACGGGGTTGTATCTAGACGATGGTCAGTCCTTGTGCGTGGGGGTGAAGGGGACGGGGACGCACGGCTTCTTGACGCCCTTTGGTTTGATGTGCCACCCCGCGAGATAGTATTGTAGCACGCGAATGAATCGCTCTTCCGGATTGTTGCACTCTCCTGCGCTAGATGTGGTGCGATGAAATGGAGCGGCGGACGCGCAGGCGGGGCGCACACGAGAACCAAGCGAGCGAGGAACGAGTCAGAAACGAACGGGTGTTGGTGACGACACCAAGCGCGCGGAGATACCCTTACCCAAAGATGAGGTCCGGGTGGGACATAAAGTCCGTGATGCGTTCGAGCATGCTGCGCGGTTCGAGCACAAAGGTGGGGAACGTCACCTTGGAGAGCTCCGTGCCTACTCTGGAAAGGTAGAAGCGGGTTTCAGCACAGACACCGGCAAAGTGGGACGAGCAGGGCAGACCTCAGTTGGGAGATCAACGAGGTGATGATAGAGCCCTCGTTCTCGTCTCTGGGTTCGTAGTCAGCGTCGGTGTAGCCCATGATGGCGGGGTGGTAGGGATGGGTACGTTGGGTGGAGGACCAAGAGACGTACAGGATTGATGTATCATCAGGCTCAGTGTCCTCGGGTGCCCTATCTTCCACGGACAGGCCTCGTGCCCTACGGATATGGGAGCCTGCCTGGCTGAAAAGGCCCATCATGGTCGCTGGGTGAGAGGAGGATATGACGAGGCTGCACGGCTGCGGCGAGGCGTGTTGGCACTGGATGTGAGGATGATGGTGGAATGTACGGCGACGTTAGTGCTCGCCTATCAAACCAATCTGACCGTCTAGGTCGAGCTCAACGTCGTTGCCGACTGCGCCCTCGTTTCGGTCATCTCAGGCTCAGCGCTCGCACAGGAACATTGAATTATCTGACTCGATAATTCGATCAATTACACCGCGAGGAATGTACCAGCCATCATTTCATCCACACCGCCGTCATCGAGTCAGTCAAATACAATCTTGGTCGCCGTGCCCGTAACATCTTCCCTAAAGAACGCCCCATACGAACTGTGCGTCTTCTTCTTGATCGTCATCGGGAATTTGTGCAACCTGTCTGCCATCTCGTCGAAATGCGAGTCGCGGAGCACGCGAGCCAACTCGCCAGCGAGCGCTCGCTCGTGGTTCTCTCCCGTAAAGAATGTGATCGATTTCCCACTGCAGCCACCTCGACCTGGGCAATTTGGGCATACGTCAGTCGGAGCGGGTGGAGCAACTCATCACAAGAAATGGCGGCTCACCCGTTCTTCCGATCCGGTGGATGTAGTCCTCGATCGTCAGTGGGAAGGTGTAATTAATCACGGCTCCAACGTTTGGAATATCCAATCCCCTCGCTGCCACGTCTGTGGCAACCAATAACCCCGTTTGGCCACCCTTGAATTTCTCTAGAGCATCCATGCGTGCGGCTTGCGTCATATCGCCGTGGAGCGTACCAACGGTGTACCCTTGTTGGCGAAGCGTGGACGCAACGCGCGATGCCTCCTTTTTATAGAGCGCAAAGATGAGAGTGCGAGCCTCGAGGGCGTCTTTGGTGGGCATCTTCTTGTGTGTGAGTGTTTTCAGCGTTCTCGTCAGACGAGCGCTGCAATGTTGGTAAGCACCCTCGAGTAGCGGGAGTGGATAGCGACATACTCCTTTTCGCGAGGATCATCGAATACTTCGACGACTTGCTCGACACGGCTATTTGCTGTTAGATCGTCGCTGCCCACCGTGACGCGTACGGGGTCCCGCTGGAATGTGCTCGCGAGTCTCCGAACCGCTTCGGGCCATGTCGCGCTGACTGTAGACACGATGAGTGTCCGATTGAGTGACAGCAACGGTCAGGAACGCACACATCATCGTTTGGCGATCAGCTCCTTGCATGGTATAAGAGATGATTTTGGTAATGTCATTTTCGAATCCGCGATCGAGCATCCTATCAGCCTCGTCCAGCACCAAGTAGTTGACCCTGCCAAAACTGGTTAAGAGAGGGATGGATCATCCAGATGTAAACGCACTTTGACAAGTCGCAGACACCCGCATCGACGAGATCTAATATTCGTCCCGGTGTGCCAACCACGATCCTTGTCACCTTCCCGTCCTTGTCCTTGCTTTTAAGCGCATTTATTTGTGGTGTCTTGTCGACGCCTCCAAAGACGGCAACGCTGGCAATGTTGAAAGGCGCACCGAGAGCGGAGAGCGTATCGTGCGTCTGAAGTGCGAGTTCGCGGGTTGGAGCGACGACGAGAACAGAGACGGATTTTGACTTTTTGGTTTTAACGGCGTCCGAGGACGGCGCAGAGATGAGCTTGACGAGCGCGGGTATGCCAAATGCCAGCGTCTTGCCACTGTCCCGCAACGAGTCAACGTTTGGCTGGCAGGGCTGCACTATAACCGATGCCCTAGAGCATACAGCGTCGAATGGCGGTGAACGTACCTTCCTGTCTCGGCGATGCCCACGACATCGTGTCCTTGCAACGCTGGTGGCCACGCGCACGCCTGGATCGGGGTGGGTTCTTTAAAGTCTTTGAATGCCGCTTTGAGCGGTTCTGGGATCTGAAGCTGGTCGAAAGAAAGGATGGGTGTGACGGGTGGAATGGAAGGGGACGTTTGGATGGTGATGGCGTGCTGAGCGATGAACTCAGCGATCTCGCTCGTTTTCTTTTGTTTTTTAGATGGATTTGGATCATCTTCAAGTCTCCGTTTTCGTTTGGGATCTTTTCTTGTCTCTTCGTTTTTCTTTTTTTTCCGTGTCAAAGTCATCATGATAGAGAGGATATGAGTCACGTGCAAGTCATGCATAGAACTTGTCTCCGGCACTCGCGATGACCCTACCCGACGTCTGCGTCACGACTCGGCGCGCGTGGAAAGTACATCTAGAATCTAAATCTTGTACGGAACCACCGACATCGTCCGACTCACTCTCCCCTTCGAGCCCCCTCACCGACACCTCCGACCTCGACTTGCCGTCACCGTCTCGCGCGACCTCGGTCTCCGCTGCTTCTTCCTTCAAACGTCAACCCGCACGTCCACCACCCGACACGCTCGCGCGGCCTCGAAAGATCAAGAAACGTGCCAGCACCGACGCGTACACATCCGGGTCATCGTCCAGGGGCGAGAGCAGACAGCGGAGCGTCGCGCTCGACGAAGCCATTTATCGTTCCGACAGATCACGCTCCACGTCCGCATTCCCGTCACACGCTCGTTTACCCGTGCGGGTGTGGTGGTCCACCGAGGATGGTTCCCCCGGTGACGCCTTTGTCAGCGCCGCAGACGTCGTGTGGCAGCTCGCAAAGACATATAAAAGCTGTAAGTTCCCTTCCCCCGCGCCTGAATTGTGCTTATGCTGTCCGCAAGATTTTAGGAATCCCGACGATCCAGACGATAAGTCTTTCGAAGTCGAGCATTTTCCGACCGCTGACTTAGAGTATCCTACTAATCACGCTAATGAAAAGTGTGTACACCGTGGACCCGCCCACGACCATTCCGTTCACATGACCTGTATACAGATTTATGTTATTGGTACCCAAGGACAAGGATCATTATAACCCTATCATGTGTCTCGAGCAGTCCCTATATACTATTGTCGAATGTACGTTCGTCTCTTCACGTTCAGCGTCCCCATTGACGATCGTCTAGTTTACCTTAGCCCCGCGCAAAAAGCCTTATTCGGATCGTTACCCACCGAATCGCTCTCCGACAGCACCCCACCTTCGTCCCCTGCTCAACCTTCCCGGGCCGACTTTTCAGATCCCTCCAACCCCCCCGACACATCATCAGGCCCACCCCTACCAAGCGATGCCGCTCGCCCCGATCACCTTCGTTTGCTTCAACGTGCCATCCGTCGACGCAATGGCCCGCTTTTTGTCTCTACGCTAGAGACCATAAACCAGCTGCTCCGTTCACTCAAGTACCCTCCTCTCCCCTCTGACGTGTTCCTTCCCGCTCCACCTAATGTATTAACCTCTGCCGTACGCTCGTGGACATATCCACGAGGTATCCCCGAAAAAGTCATATTGCGGATAGTAGACGAAACATATCAGCGCTGTGTAGGCCCTAACATCAAAAACTTGCATCGCTACGAGGCGTTCTCAAGCGAGGTATACGGCGAGCTCATGCCCAGCTTCACGTCCGATATTATCGCCGCTACCGGTCTTAATTCTTCTTCTCTCCTCATGGACCTTGGATCAGGGGTAGGCAACGTACTCTTGCAGGCATCCCTCCAGACGGGATGTCGCAGCTACGGCATCGAGCTCTTGGAGGGTCCTGCAGAGGTTGCGAGACAGCAATGGACCCAGTTCCAGAATCGGTGTCGGATGTGGGGTGTGCGCACCGGCGACGTCGAGCTCGAAGAAGGCGACATGCTCCAGAGCAAGCGGGTCTCGGAGCTGCTGGGGGAGGCGGACGTGGTCCTGGTCAACAACAAGGTATTCCAGCAGTCTCGTGAGTGTCTCCCTGTCTCGTTCCGGAACGTCCTATCTGACG
>JBBPLR010000149.1:0-27429 GCA_038089915.1 Sutorius australiensis | reverse complement strand
TTGTTGTTGGCTCGGAGAGCTAATATGTCGGAGAGAGGGCGAAGTCTCTCGACGATTGTACGCATCTTCTGTAACTGGGGAAACAAAATCGTAACCTAGATCATTGTTTCACATTTTGCGCGTCTGAAATCTGAAATCAAGGAAACACACATCTGGTTCAGGACATAGTGGTTCTCGGAGTTTATCCACCTCAGACGGACGCATCACGTCTATTCGAACGTCGTGTGCCACGCGCACCTTGCGACCTGACCGCGATACACCGAGCATTTCGAAGCTTAATACAGCTTGATCGTTCTTCTTGGCCAGTTTCATGACAAGCTCATCGTTATCATACGTGGGCAGAATCGCAGCAGCTACGGAAGAGGATGATGCTGAAGAGGACGACGATCGGAGAGCGGAGATGAGTGCTTCGGTCGAGAGCGAGACGGTGATTTTATTTTCCGCGTTGGATTGTATTCGGTAGTTGGTGAATAGGGACTCGACCTTGATCACGCTGTTTTGCGGTCAAAGAAAGGATCCTGATTGATGCAAACGCGACCTACGACCAAACCTGGATGCCACCTTCATTGGCGTCATCGTTGCAAATAATATGCATTTCATCTTCTGTAAACTTGATGATGCATTTCTTTTGTAGCTTCTCTATGGCCTGTATGATGCCTGACCCGAGTGAACCACAAGAAACACAAGCCAATAAGACGGTGAGCTCACGGAAGAACGTTGGGATATTTTCTACTGTTGCTCTGAAGCGCATCGAGTTACAGGATAAAGGTCACGTGATTGGACGAAAGGATATTTCCGGAAAAGGGTGGATCCGTGCATCGCTTCTCGGGGTTCGACTTTGGTGATTTAAGGGTTGAAAAGAATTCAACTTTGATTCTTTTTCCGTTCCAGTCATGTCCAGAGAAATTATCAACGTCCAGGCAGGATAATTCATCCTCGTCTACTTGCTCATAATTGACGTTGTCTTCTGCATACAGGCTGGTCAGGTAACTGGATTCTGGCTTTACTCATGAACCCTAATGCCTGACCGAAATTTTGCAGGCGGGAAACCAAGTCGGAGAGAGGTTCTGGAAGATGCTCCTCGCCGAGCATGGCCTCGACGACTCAGGGGTGCGCTCATGCTGTCATGTCATACATGTCTTCGGATAATGATGTTCTCGGTGTTTGACCGCGGAACCTTTGCATTTTCAGATGTACGTGGGCAAAGATCCTTTGCAAATAGCGCGTGTCAGTATTCTTCTAAAATTGCAAACTCGAGCTTACTCTCGTTCTTTAGGCTGGGGTGTACTTTACCCCCGTCGAATCAAGCGGTCCTACCAAGTACGTGCCGAGGAGTGTCCAGATCGATCTCGAGTCTGGAGTTTGCAACCATGTCAGTTTCCATGGTGCACTCAATTAAGCGAGACTCACGTCATTGCAGCTAAGATCTGGAGCGCTTGGAAATCTCTTCCGTCCGGACACATTCTTCACTGGTGAATCAGGGGCTGGTAACAATTGGGCAAAAGGATGTAAGTTACAGCATTTTTTGATGCAGTTACAACCTAGGCTCATTCTTGGGAGGTAGACTACACTGAAGGTATGGCGCATATATCCTCGATCCCAAGCTTTAACTGGAACGGTATCCAGGTGCCGAGCTCATTGATCCCATTCTCGACATCATAAGAAGGCAATCGGAGTCATGTGATGCTCTTCAAGGGTTCCAAATCATCCACTCACTTGGTGGAGGTACTGGTGCTGGTCTTGGTTCTCTGCTCTTATCCAAGTTGCGCGAGGTATGTTACATTCACTACCTTATAGTAATTTGTTCCCGAATGTCTACAGGAATACCCTGACCGGATGCTTCAAACCTTTTCAATTTTGCCCTCACCGAATGTTAGTCGACTAGCAGTGTAGTAAGGAGCCAACTGACAACTATTATCAGGTGTCAGAAACAGTCGTAGAGGTCAGCTTCTATGTCCTTAATCCATGAGATTACTAATTGCCCAATAGCCCTATAATGCTTTACTCTCTATTCATCAACTGGTTGACAACTGTGATTTGACGATATGCATCGACAACGAGGCGTTGTATGTATAATTGGTTAGTCATCCTTCTTCAGGCTGCTGAGCACAAGCAGGTACGATATTGCCGTTCGAACACTCAAAATCAAGGCCCCGAACTTCGATGATCTTAACCAGGTAAATTATGTGACCTTTGATAGTCTGGCGTTGGTCCTGATCATGTACAGCTCATCTCGAAAGTTATGTGCGGTGTTAGTACAAGTCTTCGGTTCCCCGGACAGCTGAATGGGTAGGTTACCCTTCCACATATGGTTTCAGGAAAGTGACTGTCGTTCCCAGTGACCTGCGGAAACTTGGCATGAACTTGATCCCATTCCCCCGTGTGGGTTACCATACGCAAATTAGGTTTCTCGATTTTGACCATGGATTCTAGCTTCACTTCCTTATGCCGAGCTTTGCGCCATTCTATGATCCGAAGGCCAAGGCGTTCCAGAAGCTCTCCGTCCCCGAACTGACCTCGTCGTAAGTGCCTGACACGCAGTCAATCCAATTCTCTCAACTTGTTAGGCTTTTTGATCGTCGAAATCTGCTGGTTGCTTGCGATCCACGTTTCGGGTAAGTCTTCCATTATCTCGTCTCAGTTGTGTTGTTCAAGATCTCTATAGACGCTATCTTACTGCTGCGTGTATTTTCCGAGGAAAAGTGTCCTCTAACGAAGTACGTGAGTATGTTTTGCGGAGAACCCGGCTAATAACCATCATTCTTTAGGCAGAGGTAGGGTATCTACTGTTCCATCATCGTTTGCTAAAGCTTGTGGCAGACCTCCGTTGCTCAACTACAACGCAAGAACTCCAACAATTTTGTGGAGTGAGTGTCAACTTGGTTTGAATACGTACACAATCTCAACGATATGACTTAGGTGGATCCCTGATAATGTCTCTGTCTCATTATGCTCAGTTCCTCCGGTTGGTCAACCACAGGTTCGTCTGGTCCCACATGCTGTGTATCGTATTCCTTAGGCATCATAGGCTGGCATCGCACTTGCGAACTCGACCTCCATACAAGAATTATTCAAGCGTAACCTCACGCAGGTTAGTATTCTCGTCTCGACGCTCAGTACGTTGTAACTGATCCCTCCGTTACAAGTTTTCCGCAATGTTCAAGCGACGGGCATTCATTCATTGGTATACTGGGGAAGGAATGGACATTATGGAATTCTCCGAAGCAGAGAGTAACGCCCAAGATTTGATGTGAGCCACCGGTTTTATAGTTTGTCCCATTCAACAGCTAACTTCTGTTATCGCGGTGTAGCGCCGAGTATCAGCAGGTGAGTTGCTTTAACTCTGAATCACGCATTCGGCTCTAATACATCATTACAGTATCAGGAAGCGAGTGTCGAAGAGGAGGAAGTGGAAGTAGAAGAGGAAGAGGAAGAACAAGTGGAAGTGGAAGAACAATAATGCACCGTCGACCGCCATGCCCATAGTGCCGTTTGTCTGGTTGTTTCTATTTTCCATTTTGATTTTTGCACACCTGGAATTCATCAACATCTTTGTCGCGTAATTTGTCTTTGGACTGTAATCACGTTTTACCGAGGGTTCGAGATTCAAGCGCCGACACAAGTTTTCCTGTGTAGTTTGATGAATCCTGCAGGCTAGCAACCAAGGTCTTCCATCTTCCCTCTGAACGAGTTTGTGAGTCCCATGTATCTAGCATTATCATGTTGACAGGATCACCGCCATAACGATTCGTCGTAGCAGACATGTTCTCGGTGGTCGTCCTACTTCGGCGAATCCTCGGGTTATTCTCGTGTAGTTACGTGGTGTCTACGGACCACATGACCTACGAGCCAGGCGGTATGGTCCTCCGCTTGTGTGCAATATAAGTACAAGGAGTTGCGAGCAGCCTGGCTGCTCATTCTTTCCTTGGTAACTAACCACTCAGATTCATCATGTCAGACTGGTATGGATGGCCGTCCCGTTTCCTTGACTTGAAACGCGAGATTGTTTCAGCAACAACGCAAGAACGCCTGACAGCAGCGTGGAATGACATTCTTAACGAGCTCGCTACGTCCACCACCGAGATCGCGCAGACTGGTACTAACGTTAGCCTTCTACCAGTAGGTCGTGCTGTGACTCCTGGCTGACACCCTCTTTAGATCGTTCCTCAAGTCGATTTCGCCGACCTGGACAAATTGACGCCTGAAGAGATCGAGGTGATTAAGCGCAAAGGCTCGGTCGTCATTCGCGGTATCGTCGACACTGAGACCGCTACTAGCTGGAAGACAGAGCTTGAGGAGTTCATCAAAGTCAACCCTCATGTTGATGGTCTGATTGTATTCCCCACCACCGCGCGTTCCTTGATCTTCTTTGTACAGGTTTCCCCGCAAACGACAAGCAGTTCTTTCACCTCTAGCGAGTCCCGTTCTATGTGTCGCCGTGCTTCCTATTTATTTAATGGGTCCCTTAGCTGGACGCGCCCACAGGTGCAAGCTCGTGCCCACCCCAATGTCTTGAAGGCCTCTGTCTGGCTGAACAACTTGTACCACATCAAGTCCGGGAAAAGACTCGAGGGTGTCGATCTCTCTGTTCCCTTATCATATGCGGATCGTTTCCGCATTCGCCACCCCGGTGGTAATTGGTCAAACTTCCCACCCCACGTTGACAGTACGCCGCCCGATCAGATGTGTGATCTGACGTTGAATGTCACTAGGTGGTTCGATCGAGCGATGGGAAGATGAAACCTTCCGTCGTTGCTTCGAGGATATTTTGACTGGGGATTGGCGACAACATGATCCTTATGAGCTCGAGCACCGCCTTGATGCGCGCAGCTCGCTGTATGGTCGACCGGGACAAGCGACCATGTTTAGAACGTTCCAGGGATGGTTGGCCATGAGGTTTGTTTGCATCCATTGTCTTTGTCACAGACTCCCCATCAGAGGACGATCTATCCCTTAGCGAGACAGCCCCGACGGAGGGAACCCTTCGTGTCTTCCCCGACGTTAAGCTGTCGAACGCGTACATCATTCTCCGCCCATTCTTTAGGCCAACCGTGCCCATGAATTCCCCCGATATCCTTGACCCCAAGAACTGGGAGTTTGGTGTGTTTATTCCTCCGTTACCCACGACGATGGTGGCTTGAATTTCCGGTTCAGATATCTCGACTCCGGACTTCCCGGGCATCATCCATATGGGTAGTGTTTTCACCGGGCCTCGACCAACACCACAGCTCCACCCGCACCTCAGGCTTGAAGAAACGATGACGTCCGTTCCGAGAGTCAGCCCCGGCGACATGGTCTTTTGGCACTGCGTAAGTGTCATCTGATACTTTGTATTTTACTCGAAAACGTACCGAATGTGTGTCCCTCATCCTTTCTAGGATGTAGTTCATTCGGTCGAACGAGAACACGTCGGTACCACCGACTCGGCAGGTAAGACTCGGATCTCCTCGAACACACCAGGAGACGCTCACTTGGGACTGTTATTACAGTGATGTATATCGGCGCTGTCCCGACGACGCCTCTGAACTCGGCGTATATCGCCCAGCAGGTTCAGACGTTCCTCGCAGGACAGAACCCACCCGATTTTGCCAAGCTCGAGGAGGGGACGACGTATGTTGGGCTTGGTACGGACGGTGACGTTAAAGAGCCTGCGGGTAGGCTGGCCATGGGTCTTCCTATCCGGGTAGCCTGATAGCGACACAAGTCGCAGTCCGGCTTCAGTTGCTTGCCCCTCCCGCCCGAGACATTGTCGTGTAAAGATCTATGTGATATGATGCCCGCTCTGTTGTACTGCATACCGATTTTATGTATATATGTAAACTCCTTTATCAAATAAAAACGTCCACGATACCTCATACAACGAACATGTTTAATCGCGAATGTCTGTTACAATGCCCTATGAAACAAGGCCGGATCTAGTCCGACCTCAAGGGTAGTTGTGACCTCCGAACCTGGGCAAGCGGGCATCGACTTGGTCAGACCTCTTCGTCCCGCAAGAGTGTCACGCCACGTTCGCTCCTCTGCATCGCACCCAGGCCCACTCATATGACGACTTCCATGGTCCCGCCCAAAGGCCTCCGATTGGTCATGGACGTCGGAGGGAATGTCAACATCATAATGGTACCGTGCCCCTCCCCCGACGCCCACACCAGGGACACCAGCAACACCAGGCAAGTATTCGATGGGCGAGGGGGACATCTCTAGGAACGTAGGACGTAACTTGACGAGCCGGACCGGACTCGGTGCACACACCGGCACAGCGAGATGTATCGATTTTTTGAACCACGCCGACGAGGGGAACCATTCTGGACGTCGTTCCTTGCCTTTGTCGTCCCCCACGCCAGTGTCCATGTCCATGTCCATCCATGCCTTCAGCTGCTCCTGTGGTTTCATGGGCGGACTGGGGTCGTCAACTGGGGATACGGTCCGTGAACTTGATACCGGCATGGTGAACGCTCGACTTCGAAGGGGATGATTCTCCGGGAACCCAATTCCAAGACCGACCGGCACTGCCCTCATCCGCGGCCTCTGTTGCAGTTCATAATGTTCTGTCTCGCCACCAGTGGTAGTCGTACCGTTTCCGTGTTTCAGGGAGATGAAGGGAAGCGGCGCAAGCATCGCACGAGGGGGGTGCACAATCTTTGTGGACACATCCACACCCACCTCTCCGAAACCCGGACTCGGGCGTCGGATCGCGAGCATACTTGCGACGCGTCTGTGTTGCCGGGTGTCGATGCGAATGAAACCGGGACGATGGATAGGTCTCCTCGAGGCGACAGCACCGGAACGACCACGACCACGCGCGCCTCCATCCCTGTCTGTCTCGCTATCACCATCGCCGTCTCCGTCTCCATCAGCGTCGTAGCCTGCTTCGTCGCTGACGGCGGATGCGGGGGATATGTGGCGGGAAAGCTGCCTGGGGTGTCTGGTGGGCGTCACGGCGACCTGCAAAGCGGATGCAGAGGTCTGTCTGAGCCGGTGAGAAGTATCAAGGATGCGCATCTTTCCCTCGGACAATGCTGGGGAAGCCGGTGGTGTGGATTCCGTCTGGATATCAGATAGATCAGACGGCGCTGAAAAGAGGACGGATACGGTCGACTCTAGACCAGACGAGGTTGTAGAGTCGCCAACTATTCCAGAGGCTTCCTCAGATGAAGTTGACATGACGATAAGGAGAGGAATGGGGATAAGGCGAGAGCCTGACCTTGTCCCTTGTATGGCATTCGTGCCCGGTTCAGATTAAAACGTGGAGATCATACACGCGCAGATTCTGATGATCGGTCCAAGTAAGAATGTCATACAGGGATACAGGCTCGATAGCTGACATAGCAAACGTTGGACATTACAAGACACGATCGATTTACCACTTGGCGTAGGGCAAGAATTTTCCGCTGTCGGAAAAGATAGAGTTTAGAGCGAAGACCACAGAACAAGTCGATAGCTTACTCGAATGTGAGGACAATACGGTCACCCTTTGGGTCGGGTTTCTTGGTCACATTGACCTTGCAGTCGATCATGGACATGATACCATCACCAAACTGTTTCCAGTATGTTAGTTTACCTATATCCGTCTTTGTGGACAACATCATCTCAAGTACCTTCTCGTGAATGACAGACTGAAGTCATGTCGTGCATGAGTTTAAAGGTCCCAAAGGGCAAAGGCCATTACATACCTTGATCGCATGACCATAAACCAAAACACTCTACACGTATCACACAGAGATCAGCTACAATCGTCTTAGCTGGAAGGATGACCTCACCTCATACAGACGGTAGATGACAGGATCAGTTGGAGGGACAGGTCCCAAACCGCGGTTGGGCCACCAGTGGGAACCCAGTTCGCTCTGAAGGGACACAACCTGGATGTCCAGGACACGTGCGAGCGCCTCGATTTCTTCTGGGGACAGTTTCGCCTGAATCACATGACCAATCAGACGTTGATCTAGTCCCGAATATACGAAAACTCACCTGGCCGTAGAAAGCCGCAGCCACCCAGATCTCGTCCCTTCCGATAGCCTCTGCTATTTTCTCGAAGCTCAAGCCTGGACGAGGCTCAGTCCGGGAACCGATGCAAACAGTGGCCGTCGTACCTTTGCGCGCCTTGGCTTCAAACAACTGAGAGACGATTGGAGGAAGGTCGGCATAGGGCCGGCTGTTGGAAGGGATGGACTGTCGTCTGTATGAGCGACCGCTGGTAAGGAAGATAAGACACTATGAACCGACCGCTGCCTGGGACATTGTGGTGAATGCAGGAAGACTCGAAGATAGGTCCCTTTATATCGCTCGTTAATTTGGCTCACGAACTCACGGGGTCACGGGTCGACAAGGACACCAGGAGTCTCTCGCATGTGAGGATACCAATATTCGCACCCACACACCATCATCCTTGGGAGTCTTGTGCCACATAGTCTCGGATTGTATATTATCCTGACCGGATCTTCCTTGGGTTTGCATAGCTAATCCAAGCGTATATGGGCGTATCGTGAACAGGTACCATCATGATTTGCCAGACACAGATCCATCCTCGTCGACAGGTTTCCAAACATCTTTCGACGCGTGCATGAGTTCGTATAGTTGCCCCAGCTGCTCTGCAGACATCTAAAGGATGGGGGTGTAAAATTGATGAATCATCCCAACCACAAAATATGTGCGAAGCGTACCTTCTCGAACAGGGTGGGATCGAGTTTTTTAAAATTCATGGCGCTCGGGTCATGGGGTAGTTGATCTAAATACATCTTCCACTGTGTGAGGAAACCCATGACGTGGACGGGATTTGTGACCTCTCGATGACGGCGAAACTCTGTTGCATCGAACCTTGAGCAAAACTAGCGAAAACAATATCATCGAGAGCAATACATACCATCCTTGACGTACGCATCTCCAAGTGAACGCATCTCTATCGGGAGTCTCCTGTGTGCTCTCAACAGCCTACGATACAATCTGAAACACGTTGGACACTGCGCGCCGGATCTCTAAAGGTAAACTTACGGGATGGGCGGGTATATAGTCGCACTCGCTTGGTGAAGGTTCAGAGATATTGAAGGGACAGATTGTGCTGCACGAACATAACTTCTATGCATCCCTCTCGGTCTTCAAATATTCGCTGAGGGAAAGTCAGGTATGCGTATGTGCTGGTTCAAGTGAAGCCGACACGAGAACTTGTTTGGGCTTGCGTAAGCAGCCCTAACTTCATAACTGCCACCACGATTATGGCCAACCTGAAAGCGCTCAACCTTCTGGAAGCCCGAGGCTGGTAGATTTTGCATATTTACGCTTGCGTCATACTTTCGTTCTCAGCGTACACCATCGTGAAGGAACGGAGAACTGAATCTCTGAATCGGATTCCAACGGAGCCATCACGCTGGCTCGAAAGGGCCTGCCTTCTCTGGCTTTGCTTATTCCCATGTCTGTCAACTACATTTTACCCGAGAATGATCCCAGCCCTTATCTTTTCTATCAGTCGGGACGATCCGGTTCAGTTGAACGCTGACAAGTCATCCTCGCTATCATCATCAATTTGCCACCGTTTCCTCTGACAACCTTGCGAAATAGACTTCCATATCTTTGACTCCCAGAATATAGGTCAGCTGCACTGGTGCTAAACACGATTTACATAAGGAAGGCCAGGAAGACACGTCATATGGTATGTGACGGGGCACCTTCCAGCGAGCCCCTCAGTAACCAATTAGTTATTTGCCCCGGCCATATTTTAAACACCGTGCCATCCAACAATACGCCCTTTCGAGTGGCTGGATGATGGTCATGCGAAAGTTCAGCCAACACATTCTCATACATCTCATCTCATTTTGTTCTGACATTCAGCGAGATTGAAAGGCGTAACTCATGCCTTTCTCTGGGCTGTGAATCGGAATCAACTGAGTTGTCGATCGACTCAGCATACAAGATACTGGTACCCGATCGCACTTGATAGGTGTTTCCGGCATTGACACCGAGGTGCTGGTGGTGCCACACGGACTAATAGAGATGGATCTACCTCGTGTGTGTACAGTACAACTCCGCTCTACTTCCTTGACCTCCAGATATCTCACGGGCGTGTCCAGGTGATCCCATGGCAAATGAGTGCATTTGGATGTCGACGTGCCAGTCGTTGCTGTGTAAGGTGCTCGGCTCTGCATCTCGCATGCAAGATATGCCAGAAAGAATACAGGACGTAAACCGACAGTAGAGCTGTTCTGATGCATCTCGCCGAGGGTCGCGATCAATCGTTGTGCGGAAGCAACTTCCGTAGACAACTGTCACCAACTCAATGGCAGCTGACAGACGTCAACTTGCAACTGATCGTCAGTTCGTTCCTGTCAGTCGTAGCAAACACCGTGACGTGCGAGCACCCAGGCCACGAAAACGATCACTAGGCAACACGACTGTCAAGATCAGGGAATGTCAAATGGCTTTAGTTCCGTGGAACATTTCTCAGATCGATCACTGACATAAAGAAGGAATTTCACCATACCTTTCCTTGTGGCGCTCGAAGTATTGCGAGTCTCACAAGGTGATGATCGGCCTGGAACCAGCTATCTAGCAGCGCCACGATCCCGTCGAAGACAGCATAGCACCGTCCAAGCCGCATCAGGTGTAGCTATTAGCAGAGCCGCTGAACTGGGTCTTCGCATCATGTGGCATATCTGAGCCACTTCCTGTTACATCTAATGATGAAACGTCGAGATGGCAAGTTTAGCTACGCGGAGATTAACTCACCTTGGGGGTCCAGAGATAAGGTGGTGTACGTTAAGGAACATGGGTAAATGAATGACCATGTGCCTGTAGCATCTTTCTGAATGGCATTACTAGGTGGAACGTCTTCTAGCACCTTAGTGATGCGGCGGCTCACGCCACGTCGCCGAGCCCCGCCGGGTCGATGGTCCTGCTTCAAGATTGAAGCGGGTCAAGATGTGAAGTGGTGCGGGCGGAGAGTGGGGCCCATACTGTTTCGGGCACCCGGAAGGGTAATCGCGATTGCAATCATTCTCATCACTTTATCTGCGCAGTGACGTCTCGTAGGGGTGTTTGACGATTGGACGAGCGACTCGACTATCGTGGTACCGCGATGCAGCCTACTCGGCAGAGATTCCATGCAACAGTGCAATCATCATCAACCTCAGGTTCTACGCTCTGCAAAGCAAGTGACGCTGAAACTTTTGGGGGCATCACATTGACTCAGTGGACCCGGGATTTTCATATATCTCGAGCTCGCAAAGCGAGACTCTGGGACCGACTGCATGATCATCGACATCGGTTCAGAATTCTCATGTAAAGTCAATCGATGGGTGATAGCATCCGGGGCATAGCACCATCTGGTCACCAGACCAAAGTGGAGTGATGTTAGATTAAATCGTCTCGCTGAAGTCGTGTAAGTTCAATTGCCTCTTTGACGCCTTTTGTGTAGGGCCGACTTCTCTGCCCAACCATTGCAGGGTTCGTCTTACGATACATCGAAGCAACGTTCCGTGCTTCCTGGCGCCCCATCACCATCGTGCGAATCATGGTCCGCGGCAACCAAGACTGCACCTGAACGAACGGAATGACGAACACGTACATGATGTCATCTCCAACGCCCCTCGTGCTCGTGTCGGTGTCGCGGTAAACGTGGTCCACGTTTTTTATTAGCAGCAACTTTGCATGTGTTTCTCTCGAGTCATTGCACAGCCGGGTAACGATCTCTGCCCTTTCCCTTTAGCAACCGTACACCTTCGAATCTGATACGCCACCGGGTCAGCGGCCTCATACACGGCCGCATCGCTGAACCTGGACGGAGTTCAAGTTGGATCGATCGGCCTCAAGTCCGACCTTTCTTTTCGATACGTCGTTCTTGTTACCACTGGTCTACGCCGGGCACATCGTCACGGATCGCCACTGGTATGTACTTTTCCGTCCAGGTTCAACCTTGAGCTTTAAATCTGACTTTGCACGTTGTTCTCCCTTGCTTCTACCTTGTCAATGATGCCGAACGCCGTCCTCAGAGGACACCGCTGTCACCGTTGCCTAGTTGCCAGGATCGCGGTCCGGACGGCGAGGTTCTTCTAAAACGCACAATGGGTCTTTCGGGACGTTGAGAACGGGGAGCTGACGACGTGCTCCACTTTCTTTTACCTCGTCACATGGGCTGTGCCGTGGAGGTCATGGAGAGGATCCCAAATCCAATTCAGCTCCATCCCCTGTGCCCTGCGGGCTGATGGAGCCGAAAAACCTGTGCCAGTGTCCAAATCGAAATCAGCATCAACACTGATGCTACCCACGTCATATGCGTATACGTCCTCTCTGGACCCGCAACCCCATCAACGTCATGAAAAACGAATGAGTAACAACGTCCATCCGATGCGGCTTTTAAGAAATAGACCCTCGATACCGCCACGAACGCGCGAGGACGACATGCACGACAAAGCCTGACTACGCGGAACTTCCGAGCGATGAGTGATCGCGAGATCGCGACGTCCCTTGTGCATCACCGTTTCGACCCGATGTGTCGTCCATGCTTGATGTTGATGGCATGTTCGCTTTTGTTGACCTCTCTTTCACTCTCCGTTATCGGTGCGACGTCAACCTGCATGTGGATGCATGTGGGCGCAAGTGGAGTTGCCTCGATGGGTCGATAGGCTCGACGGTAAAAGGTCGAGTACTGAGTACTGAGGTGTTGATGATGGAATGGATAATCTATATAAGCACATCGATTATTGGTGCGTGTGGCCGTTCAAATTTGCCATCACCGTCCTCACATATAACCGCGGATCAGTGATGCGGTGTCTACTGTCCAACGCGGGAAGACACCACGCCAGGCCGAGGCGCGATCACACGGTCAAATCACAGAAAAACAAAAACAAAAAACAAAAACGGGCGAGTTGTCGAATGTCAAATTGATTGATTATTAGATACCAGAGTCCGACGTTAGGCTGAAGACTTGAAGTTGCAGCACCATATGTCTAGCCTTGTGACCCGCGAGCGTTCAACGTGCGACGTTTGAGCGTATGCGATCGGTGACCGGTGACCGGTGACCCCCCTATGGCCGCGGCCACGACTCCACAACACCCGCGGGTATGTAATACTCTACTCCCATACCGGCCCGCTTTGGATCCGGTAAACGAAAGACGTCAAACGTATGACTTGTGCCAACCCACGAGCCACATCATGATCAAACGATCTCATCTCATCTCACCAGCTATCCAGAGTAGGGGATGGTTGACTGCACGTAACGTGCCCGAGTCGCCCCGTCTGTAGTATACAGTGTATTATAATAACCCACAAGGTCATTAGTAGCGACTCGACAAAAAATGACGCACTGACTGCAAACGGTATATTAATAAAAAGATGGCGATAAAACGGATGGGTAAACACAACTCGACAGCAAACGAAAAGCATGCATCACGAAGCGACTCGACAAAAAATGCCACGTTCACTCGTATCTACACTCGTTCAACATACATGATTAAGCGGCCATGCCGGGTAGATAGTAAACAGACTCTCACAAGCAGAATGTGCAAACGAGGACAAAAACGTGCAGAGAACAAAAATGGAGCATAGGGAGCGTCCCGTCAAACAAGCGGTATCAGAACATTACGAACGTGTCTTTCTTTTCTTTTCTTTTTCTTCGTTTCGTGTTTCCTTGTTTCGGATTTAAAATGGAAAGGCCGAACTCGGGGCCCGCCTCAGGGCGGCGACGCCCCGCTCGACACCGAGTGCGACGTCCGGATGAACGACTGCTGCGCATGCTGCATCTCCGCTCCGTACGCCTTCCCCGTCCAAGGCGGCAGCGGCGGCGCAGGATGCGTCCGCTGCCCCTGCGAATGTGAATAATGCACGCTGCCCTGTGACGCGTGCGGTGGCGGTAACGCGTGGCCTTGGCCCTGAGCCTGCCCTTGTCCCGACCCGATGCCGTGCGAGTGGAGGTGCGGCGTCCCCGAACCCGCAGGCGGGAGCTGCGGAGGGGCTTGCGAGGACTGGGGTTGCGACTGTGCATGATTCTGCGTTTGCGTCTGGTTCTGCGCCAGCACCTGCGATGAGCCCTGTTGTCCTTGCCCTTGTCCTGGCCCTTGTCCTTGTCCCTGTCCTGGTCCTTGTCCTTGTCCCTGCCCCGACCCCGACCCCGACCCCGACCCCGGCCCCGACCCCGACGTACCATCGACAGCCATATTCATCGACAAAATCTGAAAAGAACCCGTATGCACACCCATTTTGTCCATCTCCGTGCCCCCGCCCCCGCCCGGCCCCGAACCCGAGCCCGAACCCGAACCACCCACTACGCTCCCGCCCCCGCCAACGCCCCCGCCGGCTCCGCCAGTCGCAGCGGCCCGAACGGCCTTCTCGTTCTCCGCGGCGCGCGTCGACGCACGGAGCATCTCCATATCGATGCGCATCACTGTTCCGGAGCCGCCCTCCGCCGCGAGCGCCTTGTCGCGCTTGCGCACGAGCTTGGCGTAGTCTGGAAACGGAAACGGGTGAGCACGTCCTCGCAAAGAGAAGGGGTACATACGAAGACCACAGGCGTTGCATAGCGTCCGCGCGCCATCGGGGCCACGCCGCCATTCAGGCGTCTCTCGAATATTACACGAATGACACTTGCCAGGCGGCGTCGCGCGCTATTGCGAACCAGTCCGTCAGCGACATCCCAAACTCATTGCAAAGCAAGACACTCACACTTCGCTTTCGGTACTTGTTCTTGCCCGAGCCGACAGCACCTCCGATAGCACCCGCTACAGACCCGGTGCCACCAGCCGCCGCAGCCGCAGCCGCCAAACTAGTCGTGAGCGCGCGCTTCGTACGGATAATCTCCATATCCTTCTCGGCCGCGCTACGCTCCGCCGCTGTCTGCCCGCTCCCCGCGCCGCCGGGCGAGCCCGAGAGATGAAGCTGCGAAACATGTGGGAGGGTGGACGTCTGCGTCTCTTCCCAGGGCCGTTTTGGCGCGCGCGCGTCGAGGTCTATCCCCGAGGGGCCGGCGTTGAGTGCGGAGTGGGAATTTATTCTGTCCCCAAAGGCAGGTGTTGTGATGGACGAATGGGGTGCAGAGCCAGGCGCTAGAGTGGACGAAGACGACGATGCGATATGTTGACTTGCTAATTTTCCCGAAGAGGACATCCTCAAGGACTCGAGTAAACGGACGACTTCCTGCGCGCGATGCGTCATCTCGGCGAGCTCCTCCGGGGAGGGTTGCGCGAGCGGCGTGGACGACTGCAATTGAGCTGGACACACCACGAGTCAGAAACACGTCGGGCAGATGCCCAAACCGGGAGGAGATGACGCCCACTCACCATAGCGCGTTGCAAAATTATACAACACCGTGCAGTGCTTCAGCACCTCATGCATGACCCCCTCTCGCTCTCGGTCCCGTTCTCTCTCCCGCTGCTCCTTCTCCCTCAGCTCCGCCAGCCGCTCGCGCTCTTTTTCCCTCTCCCGTTGGCTCTCCCGTTCGCGCTCTCGTTGACTCTCCCGCTCCCGCTCGCGTTCCCTCTCTCGCTCACGTTCCCTCTCATGCTCGCGCTCTCTCTCCCTCTCGCGTTCGCGTTCTCGTTCGCGTTCTTCTAGAGTATTCATCGAGAACCGAGTCTCCCTAGCGTGCAGGGTATCGACGGGAGAGATGTAAGTGGGCCGCGGGGCCTCTGGGTGATGCATCTGTTGCTGTGCTTGTGATTGGGAAAGTGCGTGCGATGGCTGCGCTTGTGCTTGCGTCGTTTGCGCAGAGTGGACAGCTTGAGGTGGGTGTGGCGGTTGGGGCCCGTGCGAAGGTTGAGACATGTGCGACGAGTGTTGGCCGGCCTGGGGTGGTGAAATGTACGACTGTGACTGCGAATGTGACGGGGCAGCGCCAGGCGCATGTTGAGAAGTGGACGCTGGTGAACTACTGTAGCTCGGTGCTGCATGCTGGGCCGGATACGGCGACAGCGTCGAGGAGTAGCCGTGCGATTGTGTCTGTCGTGTGAGCTGGTGCTGTGCCGGAGTTTGCTGAGGCGGTGGGGGACGTTGCGAGGGCACGATCGCTGGTACTGACACGGAATCAGGAGCGGTGTACCCACCCCGAGAAGGCTCGTTACTACCGACGGGATACGCACCAGCAGAGCGTGAATCGCCAAACGTGGGCCTATGGTCAGCGTTGCTGGGAACGTACTGAGGTGGTGCAGGCAGACCATGCTTTTGGTCGGCTGGCACATAGGATTGTACAGCCGGCGTTTCGGAAGCATACCCGTGCCTCGTGTCCTGAGTGGACAAGTATCCGGATGATTGCCTCGTCTCTGCGACATATGGGGCACTCGTTCCTCTGTTGCTGCCATGCCCTTCCTGTGCGTGGGCATATCCGGCACGGGATTCTTGTGCAAGTGGAGGACGCGTCGGACCTTCGGGCGGATAGCCTACCCGACCGGGGGAATCCTGTGCATACCCAGATCCTGCGCGTGTAGGCTCTGAAGCATGCGACTGAGGGTAGGTATATTTTGTATCTTGAGTATATGCGCCTGTACGTTGCTCTGGAGGATAAGACCGAGCTGCCTCGGACTGAGATTGAGGTGGCACGTGCCCAGCGGGGTGCGTTTGGGTGTAAGATGTCCCGGGTCGCGAGTTGTCACCTTGGTGTGGATACGCGGGACGCGTTTCGTGCTGAGAGTAGGGTTGGGTGTGCCTTGCATCGACGGGAGCAGGAGGGTAAGGGTACATTTCGTGACGCGAATCTATGCGCGTATCCGCGATTTTGGTTTGCGGATTTGGGTATCGAACGCGATCCTGGATCGGAACGCGAGAGTCACTGCGGATGGCGAATCGGGCGAGCGTGAGTACACGCTGGTGCAACCCTAAGAATTACGTACCGGGTCTCCTGGACTTGTGGATGTCCGCGAACAGGAGGTGCTGGACCTTGGCCTTCGTACGCTGTACCAGACCTGGCATCGAAACCATACGTGGAAACGGCAGTAGACGGGGAGACGTAATGAGACGGGGAGTGTGTGGGTGGGTGCGGTTGCGGTGGCTGAGTCGGTGTTGGAGTGGGCGAAGGAGGTGGATGGGGGTAAGCGGAGGTAGGGGTTGGATACGCATGATGAGAGGGATACGACGGACCGTTAGCAGGTGTAGAACCGTAGGACGGGGTGGTGGAAGGGCTGAACGTGGGGGATGTCGTGTTTGTTGTATAACCGGTGGAGGCATTGTATGGCGTGTAGGGTGCAGAGGTGGAGGTGGAAGACGAGGGGTATGAAGGGTTGTACGAATGAGACGTGTTTGGGGTGTACGGGGACGGAGGGGGATACGTTGAACGGTGTTTTGGAAGAGGTGTTGGGAAAGTGGAGGTGGAGCGTGGGGGAGCCGTGGTGGGTGGGTCGACGGTTGTGGGTACAAGAGGCGTCGTGCGGGCAAAGGACGAAGGTTGGCTGGACTGAACCTGAGCGTGTACTTGGGACGGTGTTTGGGAGGGAGCTGAGGCAGGTGGGTTGGCACCATGCGGATGCTGTTGCTGCCAAGTGGAGTTGTCATGGTCGTGCTGCTGCTGGCTCTGTGACGATGCCTGCCCTTGAAACGCGAAGGGCTGGCGGTGAACGTAGGCGGGAGCAGATGTCGGGGTTGGTGTCGGGTAGCCAAAGGCTGAGAAGGAGGTACCGTTGGTCTGTGGGGAGGGTCCGGTGGCAGCATGGCTGGTCGCGGAGCCGTTCACGTCCTGTGCGACGTCAAAGGTGGTGTAGGCGGGCTGGTCGGGACCGGGGGGCGCGTCGTGCTGCGGGAGTGGCCGAAACTGAAAATTCAGGCTCTTGAGCGGCGGAAGCCGAAAGTCGTTGGAGGGCACGTGGGGGGGTGGGTGAGGATTTGAATTGGAGTTGGGGTTTGAGTGCGGGGGGAAGCGGTGGGCGTGTGCGTGATGGGCATGCGAGGAGGCCATCGCACAGACGGGGCAGTGTCGGTCTCAGCGTCGGTGTTAGCGTCCGCGTTCTTCTGGCAGAGAACCGAATTGGTGCAGCAAAAGGGAGGAAATAACGTTGAGATATCGGCGATAATGAGGACGATGACGGCGCGCTGCGATGAAGATCTCTTCAGTGGGGACGAGGTTGGCAGGTTGAGATTCTGGGCGTACCAAGCGAAATGGAACGTTGCAAGGACCTGAACCTGATCTCGAGGAGGGGACGAGAAGAGAGCCTAGGAAGAAAAAACAAGGCGATAACCAGATGGAAAAAAGAAAAAGAGAAAAGAAAAGAGAAAAATCCGCGCGCTGCACAAAGGACGATCAGATGTAGGTTAGAGGAGGAGGAGGGACGGTATGGGCTTGGAATGGAATGGGGTCGTCCGTGCCGTATCTCCCGATGGCGACGGATCTCACTTGCACCCGTTGACACGATGCAAATCTGCGTCGCGTATCTTCCCACGCCCGTATCTGGCCAAACTCAGATTTCCCGATTCACCGATCCAGTACAAGTCAACCCACCCAATTCTTCGCTAGGACGAACGTACCTTCTCAACGATCCTTCCGCGTTCTCGTTTGGCGATGGGTATCCTCCTCGTTCATTCACCGTATAAGAGCTCTCCAACACCCCTCCCCCGTGGCTGTCCCCTCGGATGAATATCGTGTCATCTCCCCTCTACCCACAAGACCCAGACCAGGCCCCCATACGCACCTCCTGCCACGCATGTCAGCTCACCCCAAATCATCATCATCATTCCTCCATCATTCCTTCCACGCCCCTGCATGCATGCGTCCTCTCCTTCATTCCTGCCTTCTCTCTCCTCGTTTGTCCGCAATCCAATCCGATCCATCTTTCCTTTTCGGGGTCCTTTTGTATTTCCCAATCGAGTAACCGTGGCACCCCGGATTGCCATAAATGTGCTTCCTCCCTCAGATTTATCTCCGATTTGCTACCACGTGTCATGCCGCATTTGGATCTAGATACGGTCTCACCCAGACCACGTTCAACCTCCTCCTCGTGTACCTGTACCATCGCACCGCAGTCAAGTTCTCTGGTTCACTCTGTTTAACAATCTATTCTTCCTTTCACACACTCGTTCACAAGTTTTGCTCGTTTCCACGTTCGCGTGTACCTCCCGCGCGTTTGACAACCGTGGACACCACGGCATTTGGCGAACAATGCCGGCTTCATACACGTGTCATCCAGCCCGCAGACCCAAAATGTCCCTTTTATCACATCTCTCTTCTCATGAACGCTCCACTCCACAGCTTCAAAGCTACTGCGATCATCCTCACCAACGAGTCTAATGCCCATTATTCTTTATTTATGACCGCGAAATGCCATCAATGTGTGTCATCCAACCTAATTCCAATCTCAGCTCTTCCAGATCGCGCGGTCTCCGCATTCGAAGCCACCATCGAGCGTTGATCATCCCGATTTCCCGCACATGTCGACGCACCGCCGTGGCGTCTTGGGTACGCCACACTCGACGACGACCCAAACCCAACCTTGTCTCCTTTCACTCGCGGTGACTACCAACACCCTCGTGCAAACGTGCTCCCGCTCACCGAGCATCTTTTCATGATCCGAACCGTGTGAGCGAATCCCTTGATGACCTTCTCGAGGCAGTCTTCATACTCCTTAATTGTCTCCGCCGCCCGCCGCGCTTTGGCTGTGTCTTTGCACGGGAATAAGATTACCTTCATAAATGTGGCTTTGATTTGCCGTCGCGCGATCGTTTGTATAGACATCGTAATTTGACGTACTCAAGACGTGTCGGAGCCGTAGGCCTCCTCTTTCACGTCTTTTGATTTTCACTTGTCATTACCGGCCGTTTGTTTGTCTCCGAGTCGTGATTCTCGACTGATTCATTCGGCCAATTGCCAGCTTGTTCGGGACACCGTAGGGGAGGGATCGGGACGGCGACCTTTCCTTCCCGTTCAGGCGACCGTTCCTATGCTCTCAGGGGCGCGCTTTACTGACGTTTTTGTTCCTTGGAAAATGTACAGTCATATTCTCCGGTTACCTACACACCGCCTTGTTTGGCTCCCCTGGTGACACCCTAGCCCTGACCTGTCCCTTTCCCCCAGCGCTCATCATACTCGCCATTTGAGTTCCCCGGACATTGTCCGTGCCAAGGACACTGCGGCCAACACGCTCAACATACAACTCTTGGAGCTAATCACAGACCGCCCTGGCCCACTTGAAAAATGTGACCGAGGCGTGTTCAAGTTTGATATCGATCAATCAGCGAGTCCCTTACTATGCCACCGCTCGCACGCACGCACGGATGATCGATCGTTCATTCGCTACCAACATATATGAAACTGCTCACGAACCCGTCGAGGATGTATGTTCGACCAGCGTTCATCGCCTCGACAGACCGAGCCGTTTGCAAATACCAGCCGGCGGGCCCCGGTTGAAACGTTGATGATCATTTCCCCTGGTGCACGACGACAGCATTGCCACCACGCTCCTCGGGTGACAGGTTTAGACTAGCTCGACTATGCTCGCCTGGAGAGTTACGTCTCGCATCCATTCGTGTCACATGTACCCGAGCGACTGCTCGCCCTCGCGGCGACGTCGTGCCCTTCAGTGCATGTCTCACCATCCGCGGCGCGTCTCCCAAGATCATCATCGCAACATCCACGCACACCACCATCTCCTTCTCGCGTTTGCCACAAAGACGGTGAACGACCAACACTACACTACACGCCTCGCCGCACAGCTCAGGGGCCAACCGTTAACATTCCAACGTTGAAACGTTGACCGTCTGCCGCCCACAACACACGCCCAAGAAGCACTCGATACACTCGTGCACTGGTCTTCTCCCGTGCCTTCCATTCCATTCCACTTCATTTCACGCAGACGATAATAGTACTAGGTTTCATGATGCGCTTAGCTTCTGTGACCCAGCGACGATAAGCCCCTTGATTAATACACGCGTGATACATTCATTGATCGCTGGCGCACGGTCATGCCGCGCCACGCTTTAATAAACAGCAACGCAATAGGGGTAAGTATTCGCACAGCCATAACATCCCAACAAACGGCGGCGGCGGCGTAGCCATCACGAGGATGGGTCCATCCCAGCATGGTCCCACGAACGACAAAGTGAGCGCCTACCAGTGACTTGGATCCGTTCCGTCCCCGAGGCAAACTGGTTTTTTCTTTTGTTTTCAAAGGTAATTGCTAATCGATATCGGATCAAGCGATCTAGCTCCGATTGGGAAAATCTCGAGGCTGTGGCCGACCCCGGCGTAGAACCTTTTCTCCCTCCGGCATTGGCGTAATTTAAATGGGGACACTTTGTTTTAGTGTACGGCGCATCTATGGGCGTCTATCCGCTGGGTTATCGATCGGCGGCGCGGTGCATTCAATGTACGTGTGAACTTGCGGTTCATTTCAGGCTAGACTGGTAGGGTGGACAAGGTTCGGCGTAGCCTCCATGTAAGACAGACCATGCACCCTGCAGGTTACGGCGCGTCTTGAGACAGCAGCCCCGTGTCGATACCACAGAATAGACAGCCCACTCGTCATCATTCGAATCCCCCTCGTCTCCGTCTTCTCGCACACCGACGAAACGCAACGCCCCCCACACGCCCGTGTTCACGCAGCGCCGCGCACGCACTCTGGCGAACCATCCTCGCTCGCGCGTTGCATCGCTGCACCGCGCCTATGGCGTGGCGTATTCGGTTCCGTCCAAGATAAGTCAGGGTTCTAGCTCTATCCTGCGATTTTCGCCATGCGGTTCCATCGTGATGGCGGGTCCTATACGCCATCGGCGGTTATCCGTGTCCTTGAACCGGGTCGAACCGCGTTCCGCCGAGACACCGGGTCAGGGTCACATCGTTCGTACGAGATGGGCTTACATTCCCGTCGGATTGAGAGTTTGATGTTGGGTATCTGGAGGGTACCTGTCCGGTTGTGGGCGCACTCCAGGTTCCGGATCAGAGGCACCGAACAACGAGTCCTTGTGGGTCCACGTCATGATTCGAAGCTACTCGCTCGCACGCCACCTTGATGAATCGAGCCTAGTACCACGATGGCGATATCACAATGTCATGCACCGTCGTTCATCGACACAGCAATGATCCGAGACTGGAGAACAAGTACATGTGCGGATCTCCGTCCCCACCACGGCGCGAGTCCGTCATAGATTGAAAGCGCCACCATCTCTGATCGAAGGTCGGGGACGGACTGGGATCACTGCGCACCGACGGCAGTCAGACCACCAGGGAGCCAACATAAAACAGACCATGAGACAGACGTACATCGCGAACTGACAACTTGTCACGATAACCATGGATGAAAGGATCTGACCAGCGAAAAAGTGCCTTGGAGATGGTTGCCATCGTCGACGTCGCAGATGGCTCTCATCGATCGGATCTTCCAAGGCGGGCGTGGTTGCAAGGGGTAAGCCAGAGATAGACATGGACGCGGCGCTGATAAGTCGAAAGTTTATCCTACGTGTAAGGGGTTCTCGAGCGCTGTGAGATAGATCGCGCTGCTAATGGGGTTATCCAAGCATTGTAGTGACGTGATCGAACTCTCGACGCATCGATCGCATCAGTGTCAAAAGTAACACGGTGAAGAGATCCTACGTCAGATAGAAGGAGCGGGTGAATAGATAACGCTCTCAAACACAGTACGAAGGATCAATAAATCACGTACTGAGACACGTGGATCGAGTCAGAGTCGCACGCGACGGGGTACGACATCCAGTCATGCTCGGGGCGAAAACGACCTCGCTCATCCATTTCAACAAAGAGTAGGATATCGATACATTACCAATGAAAGCATCAAACAGTTCCACGTGCGTTCGCGATCGTTCACAACCAGTATACGGTGACCTTCCCCGAACTCGACCCTAGCGCGATCAAACCCCGCGTTTCGTCATAGTCTAAACACGACCAGCCGTCCCCGTCGTTTTCGAGAACGACCTTGACGTGTGCCTCTGTCCGGCCTTGATTCAGTAAGCCAGGAAAGAGGGCGACGACGAGCGTCTCAGGTGGCGTCGTCACGGACATGCGCTCCATAAAGCCATCGTCGGTGATCAAACCGACTGCGGCCCAGTCTGGGGGCTGGACCCAGACTGCTGTTCCATGGGATCCAAGGACCATGTCACTACAGCGAAGCGGGCCCCGGTGGTGTGAAGAGAGGCTACAGATGGGATTGAACGGGAATGAAAACGGTTCGTGTTCGACAGAAGAGGTCTCGTGGGAGGTGTGTGGTGGGACATGATCGAAGTCGGTGTTCAACGTCATGAATTGGAACTGCTCCGTGGGTCTCCACGGATCATCTCCCTTATTGCGAACAAGCAATGTCAGCGGAGGCTGGGAGGAACTAACAGGATGGAACGGCCCAGAAGGTCCCAATGCCAGCGAGACACCATCGACCCAACCAAACGATTTGAAGGCGCGAGGCAAAACCAAGTCAAGATCTTCGCCCGGAAACACCATACGCGGCTCTTCGAAAATGCAGATGGAACGAGCCCTCACGACCACAATATACCCACGAACGAATACGACATGCAGTGGTTTGTCCTGTGAATAACTGAATACATGATGACCAATGCCGCGTTGATCAATAACATTACCTGCCACGTATCAGGACTCTTCAGCAATGCTTGCTCTTGCGTCCTCCAATTCAATATCGTCGTTTCAGAGTCATGGTCGCACAAGGCGATAATATCCCCGTTCAGGGATATTGGTTTTCTGGACGTGTCCAGCGTCCTGTAGGGTTGGATTGCTAGGCCACGCTCGTCCTCTTCGGAGATGGCGAGAATCTCGACAGACGTGTAGCTAGACACCGTTGAGTGGAAATGGAAAGCATCATGCACATTCCAACACGAACCCATCTCTGTGGACGGAAATGGCTATGGCAGCATCCGACTGGTCATCCGCATTGACAGCGAGGCCGCTGAACAATGCTTTCCCAGGGCTCCATTGCGCAACCACCCTTAGGGAATCAGAATCCCTGATGTACAAGGTCCACCAAATGCCGAGAGAAGTCGTGATAATCCAGCACCGCCCACGACGAGAAAGGAACTTTATCTCCTCTATGCCGCCGCCTTTGCTAGGGGAGGACACGACGTGACGAAGCATTGTCGTAGCGGATCTCCAATTGAGTCCAAGTTTGTAAGCGCGCAGCGTCTGTCGTTCGAGAGCCTTCGCAGAGAACGACGTCAGGTGACATTTTGGGAACGGGATACCATTCCCGAGAATCTCATTCGTGCAGGCCGTCTTCCAAACGGCATGTTCCTCAGACACTAGGTAGAAACGTCGAGACGCCTATCGAACAGAAGGATGAGGATGAGGACTTTGAACAACCAAAGAGATACGGTCCCTCCTACCTGTCTAAGCAAGAGGATGTCTGGGATGGACAGTACTGTGAAGATGTAGATGAGAATGTCATGATTCAGTGCATCCAAAGAAAGCGACATCTATCCTGGCAGAGATGGTGGTGGTGAGGAGACAAGATGGATTGGTCATGATCATTACCCCCAGAAAAGGCAAGCAGTGTAGATTGCCATCTTGGCTGCTGTACCTCCCACACGGCAATCCGGATGGCTTCAAAGGAACCGACAAGACACCAACTTTCTTCTCGACTTCAATACGAGTCTCATGTTCCTGCATTCTTGCAAAAATTCCATAACAAGATCAAGGGCATAGCGTCTGAAGACGACGAGGACGAACCCCAGTATTACGACGATGGATCAGGTCGACCTCCCATCCCCGTTCGCCCGGCTATTCCAGAGCGGCCAAGTGATGATCCCGGAAGTGCCGACGAGGACGATGAGGACGAGAAACCACAGGTGGTCGTGCTGAAGGCCGGGAAACATCTCACGGAACGAGAGGCGGAAAACGAAAGGCGGAAAGGTTTCATTGTCTTTTGTTTTGCCTTTTCCTGAGAAAACTCAATGTTCTCGAAACAGGGAAAGGACTCCTTCCTCTCCCTCTGCCCGACGACGAGTCGACAAAACAGGATAAAAAAAAGCAGCCTTCGAAAAGCGTCGCGAAGCCGAAGCAGACTCCACCTAGTCTGTCCTTTTCATCTTCAAATATGAAATCAAGTTCAAGATCTAACAAGCTCAAGCGGCGAATCGGTGCGGAGGCAGGGGACAGTGGTAACGAAGGTGACAAAGCAGAAAAGGCACCAAAAAAGAAATCAAAGCGGGGGGGAAAGAGCCTATTGTCGTTTGGAGAGGACGTTTGAAGCTCGAGGTGGTCGTTGGCTTGCGACACCCTCGTGGTCACAGGTCAATACTTCATCCCTGTTCCAGTGCTTTTCAAGGATAACTGATAAGTCGACCAGGAAACAGATGACAAGAGACAAGTATGTCTGCATCCCACTGAGCGCCTGTCGGGCTGGCAGTTGCATCCACGAGTCATAGACACTCCTATCCGGCAGTATCTCCCCCTCCGCCGACGTGCGACTCGTCCAGGGTTGTTGTCACCCTGCGGTCTGCTCGTTGCTTATTACGTCTGCTCATTACCAGCAACTTCCTACTCACATGCCATTGCTATAAAACAGCCCGCACGTTTCCTTACTTTACGGGACCGTTCTCATGTCCTCCTGGTTAGTGCTTCATACACCGCCGCATTCCTGGAGCAATCACATTACATGTTTACACGGCGTTCTGTCTGGTCCCGCTGTACGACCGCCAAAGGAACGTTACTAACCAACTCGCGGAAATGGCAGTTGGCTATGCTCGACGTAGCACGCGGTGTGCTCACTTCGATCATGGGCTCTTGCCATTTACAAGGTCTGTGTGTGACCAGCCGAATTTCGAATTCAAAACTAATAGCGGATGTTGTGAGGCTAGAATCTGTGAACGGGAGGAGCCGAGCGCACGCAACCCGTGGTATGTACATTTTTGAATCTCTCTCCTTGTCAGCCCACATCACGAACTAAAGCTTCGTACAGACATTTCACTGATATATTCATATAATACCCCTATCATGATCGTTCCCTCCATCCAATTTCATCGGTCCATGTGTCTCCCTGTAGGACGCGATGTCATGTTTGCGCCAGGAGTTTGGGGTACGAGGTCTGCTACCGTCATGGTGGTCACCCTGACGATTCAACACGCGGAATTCGGAGTTGAATGAGCTGATATTCGCGTCCTGCACGTTGCACGAGCCTCGTGCAGGTGTGGCAATCCGTGCGACACGAATGACCGAAGGTTTGCCGATGGATGACCCTCTGTAGCTCGCACGCAATTCATATTTCTTGGCTCGTGGGCATGCCGTAGGGAATCTACCCATTTTGAAGAGGGCAGGCTTCACCCATTAGGTTCGTGATGGCCAGCACATTGGAAACGAAATTATCCCGCATGTGTACATGAAAGCGGACGCATCAGACATTCACTTGACAGTGTTCTCCAAGGTGCCAATCGAGTGTGGTCCTTTGTCTTCATAGCCTTCCATAACGAATGGAGCACACGTCATACCCGCAGTACGAAGGGAACGCTGGTGACGCGACATCCTCCTGATGGACACACAGCTTTAGATGCAGTGTTAACCGCATGGTTACATTCTCTACGTATTCCAACCACTACAATCCGAGTCACCTAAAAACCTAATATCAGATTCGTTGTCAACCTCTCTTCCGAGGACCTGGGAAGAGAAAGTTATCCTTAAGGTAATGTCAACGAAGTCCAGTCGGAGCGAAAAAAAAAGCAGGCGTCACATGTAAAGACCGATGTCCCCCATTCCTGCACATGCATGAACGCACGTAGGCGACAATCAGAGTTGGTCGACAAACAATAAATCGGGCATGTTGCTATCGTGTTTCCTGTTTCCCATGGCTCAACCGCCCATGTAATCCCGTCAGATATTTCTCGGTCATACACACAACATAGCAACCAAGTACCAGAGACGTACACGTCAACTGGGCTTCCCTTCACCGATCCCTCAGCTTTTTGCATTTTTTTTGCACCGAATGCCACGTCGGCTCCAGGGTCTGTTATGAGTTAAACGTTCCGCCTGAAGCAGCATACAATGTCTTCCCGAATATGCCACTTTGTAAGCCGAATCACGATGCCACAGGTGGTTACCGCTCAATGACAACTGCGTAAGGAATGATCCAACGATTCGACCGCACCATTGGGTTAAAAAGGGTAGCGAAACCCTGAATAATATATTTCTCTCTCTCTCTCTCTCTCTCTATCCCTTTCCGGCCGGGATATCCGGGAAGCATCCTCGGGCGATGACGAATGGATGTATCCAACGGCTTCAAGAATGACGCACCAAGGGAAGAGGTTGTGTTTATGCCGAAGCGAAAAGGGTAACATGTGGTAATGCACCGAATTTTTCTCGTTCTATCTGTGTCAGCAGAAACATGGGGACTACACGTTGCATATGCGGTACTTTCCGTGCAAGTGCACTCTGGTAGGCCGTGTTCCACAGACATTGCCGAGCTTCAGATAGGTCCAGAACCCAATGTCGGTCTTGTTAGATGCTCCAAGCATCCTGCCTTCCGCTAAGATGAAACTGCGGGAAAGTCTGGAGTCATCATGGCCAGGGGACCGCGACCACGACGA
>JBBPLR010000148.1:0-38834 GCA_038089915.1 Sutorius australiensis | reverse complement strand
GACGTCCTGTAATCAATCGTATGACATGTAACGACTCAATACTAGTCTGACGCGGTATTTATCCCGAGAATTATTTCCTACACCGAGATCCAGCAGTGCTAGCAAAGTGTAATCGAAAGTCGCAAAGGCAGTACAGTCCGACTCACATTATCCTTTCGATCCTCCACGAGTCACAGCGCCTTTTCGTAGTGAGTGACCGCAAGGGCGTGCAACCCTGAGATTCAATTCCTCATCAAGCAACTGGCAAACTGACGCCGTTAATCCTACCTAACTGCTGGAATGCGCTACCAAAGTTAAATTCGATTTCGGGAAACGCATCTTCGCCTGCTTGTCTCCGTGCAACGCGATATTGCGACGGGCAGGCCATGCCCTTTGGCCACTCTATATGGTATCCCATCGTACCTGAGCGATGAGGTGATCGCGATTATCCCTTACCCAGAGACGAAAGCGCGAGATACAGGCATACAATTGGATCCTCTTGGCTAAACTGACCATCCGTCAGCATGCAGTACATAAAAATATCCATTCGGTTAAAAGGTGTCTTACATATCGCGCTCTGATAACTCTTGGCTGCAAGGCACAGCTGACCATACAATGTGACCGAGATCGGATTGTGTTTCGTTGGTAACTACAAGGTTTTCTTGTTACTTGCAGGAGCAGAGTTGGCCACCTCGGCAGCATCCTCGGCACCGTCTTCGGGCACATCAGCTCCCTTGATAGTTTCATCATCGCTAGTCGACTTGACACTCCCAAGTGGTACCGCTGGTTCGAATTGTTCCATTTGAGGAATTCTGTAATATTCATGGGCATCGCTGAGTCGTACCTCCCTGAGCATGTGTAATGTGGAACTGGTGAACGAATCCGCAGGCAGTAGGCCGCTAGCAATCGTATTTTCTGTCGTCTTCACAGACATCCGAGTAGTTTGTCATCGACACCCTTTTCGGGTCGTATCTATTATCCGTTCATATTCGTTCATCGTGGCGTAAAGATCTGCGAAGACAAGCAATTCAATGGAACTAAATTTTGACCGTCCACTTTTCCCAGAGATGTTTAGGCCCAAAGCATGCCCAAGGGGATTTAACGCTCGATTGTATTCCAGTGCACCCTGATAAATGGAGGCACGAAGAGCAAACTCAGCGAGCTCAACGAGAACTGGTCGGAGTTCGGTAAGGAAGGTAACATCGTGTGGGAAACACTTCGGGATAGCCAACAACGAATGACGAGTCTGGTAAGTAAAGTGAGCAACCGGTCCTCACATAGACCCGGCGGTGGACTCACAGTTCGGAGGCCATGTATTTCCTTAGCAAGACTCGCACGGTCCCAGAGGGCGTCCACGTTTTCATGGTCGAGGCTATATAATTTTGTATAGCGGTAACGAAAAATCGTTTCTTGGACTCGGGTTTACCTAGATTGTCGGGCCAAACATTCCCGCTCCTCTAAGTCACATCTGAGATGAGTGGCTATGATCCGAAGCTGGATAGCCTTGTGGAGTTCGTCCATATCCTCGTAACGTTGTGCAGGAACAGTCCAGACAGGGATGGCACATGGCTCGATGCGTATGACCTCTTGCATCACTTGGATAGCTTCAGCGAGGTTGTTGTCGATGTACGCCTGATTTCCCTCTCCCATCAGTGCTCGAGTTTGGTGCGAGAGCGCAGGTCCGATTCTACGCTCGTGCAGCGTTTGCACCCGCAATTTGGTACATGGAGGAATGCATCGAAACATGGAAAGCTTACCTCCTTTCTTTTCCTCTTCCTGATACCAGAAGCCTCCTTGAGATATCAAAGCGGTTGGCGCCATCCATGTCTACATCTACATCCACTTCCCCAGGTGCATAAAGGTGCATGAGTTTGGTCATCCAACGTACCCCGAATCCTCGTTTTCGGATTCAGACTCCTCACCCCGAGCTAATGACATCTTTGTCTGAAGAATAGTTTGACTGTCGGCTCTCGACACAAGATTTGCTCACGGATGTCGTGGTCGTCGGGCGTTGTGACCTGAACGTGAGAGTAATGTAGGAAACACATTTTTCCACATACTTATCGGTCACGGTTGGTGGTATGTACTAGTACAAGTTCGAGTAGATCGTCTCTATTCAAATGGAACTTACCACTCACACGACACCGTCAGGTACATGAAAAGGTCCTCCAGAACTTTTCTCTGGATCCACTGATCCCTAAAACAGGCTTTCTGCTACCCTCTATCCACGCCGCTCCACCCTTCTTCACGTGAGTCCCATCCGTATTCATACCAAAGCACCTGGAATAAACACCACGCCAGGGAACAGCCGACTCCGAGCACCCAGAATCTCTTTGCCGAACACTGGACCCGGCTGATCCTCTCGTACGCGCGACACCGTCGACTCTTTACTCTAAGTATAGAGGATGCCGAAGCGGCGGGGAGCGATTGGGACGAAGTACTGCGCAACGAACGGATAAATCGTGAGTCGCTCGCTGGTAGTGAGTCGATCGATCGAATATCCTACCATTCGGTCAGGTCGTGTGCTCCCTTCATATCTCTCATCGCTACTCGCCACGCTTGTTTCAAAGAATGTAGCGGTCTACGAGCCCGCCAAGCAAACCCGATCCGTACTGTTGTTCTGGAGACAACCCGAGGAGTGGGCCGAAGTTCTGCATGCATGGGTGATTCTCGCTATCCTTGCCTTGCTTTCGATCTGCGCTGATGCTATCCTATGCCAAAGGCGACGGCATCAGGACAGTTGAACACCATCTTGACATTTTACGAAATAACGGACCCACCCATCCCATCTCCCCTCTCCGGATTACCGATCCCGCTTCTTCGCAGGGCGATCAATATCCTGACGGGCTCCGGACGGGCTCAAGTCATCGGCGTTGCGGATGGTGAAGGTGTCAGGCTGTTTGCAGGAACGAAATGATGGTTACGTTGAACAGTCACTTTCGAAATAGAGCACAAGTCGTCATATATCTAATGAACGATGTCTGCCTCACATACTACCCCATGAGAAAAAGCCCAGCACGATCCTCGCTACGGGCGCGGAGTCCCCACAGAGGCGGCGCAGGACATTTCGATACTTCGAAGAACCACTCGTCTGCGCTGGTTTGCTATCGCCCCCCTGCGCTGACCCCGCGCCATCGTCCAGTCGGCACACACAGTGCGTCATCCCAAACGATGGCGATAGGAGAGTACTATGACATCCTGAAGAGTTGGGCCATATTCTGCCCACGAGGGGTTAGAAACTCTGCAAGACGCCATTGGGGGCTAACGTTCTCTTCGTGTCGGAGAATCACAGAATATAGCGTCAACGATAGTGAGATCACCAATGTATACGACCAGCTACGCAGAATGAGTGAAAGGCGAATAGTCCATACATGAGTTGCAAGTTTCGATCATGCAGCATTTCCGGAGAATGCCGGAAAACTATACAGTAAACGACATCAAGGTTTCAGCCACGCTCACCAACGACCAGTCTACATACTCTTGACAGCGACAAGATAACGCTGAAACGACGACCACCATGGCAAGTCTTCCCAATACAAGCGTCTCTAGTTTCTCAGTACTCTTATCCAGGCCGAGCAAAAGACCGCCCCAACTAACCCAATGAAAGAGCTCCGGATCGAGAAGCTCGTCATCAGTACGTCCACGGTCTTTACAGAGTAAACGCGAGAGTGAAACCGGACTGGTATCGTTTGAACAGATATTTGTGTTGGCGAATCGGGTGATCGCCTGACCCGTGCGTCTAAGGTCTTGGAACAATTGACTGGCCAAACGCCAGTGACCTCCAAAGCCCGGTATACCGTCCGCACCTTCGGTATCCGTCGAAACGAAAAAATTGCCGTCCACGTCACCATTCGCGGACCCAAAGCAGAGGAAATCCTAGAACGTGGTCTCAAAGTGAAGGAGTACGAGCTGAGACGGAAGAACTTTTCGGACACGGGCAATTTTGGGTTCGGGATCCAGGAGCACATCGATCTTGGTGCGAGATATGACCCCGGTATCGGTATTTTCGGTATGGACTTTTACGTGGTCATGGGGAGACCGGGAATGCGTGTTGCAAAGAGAAAAGAACGCAAGGCTCGCGTCGGCTTCCAGCACCGTGTCACCAAGGACGACACGATGTCTTGGTTCAAGCAGAGATTCGATGGTATCATCTTGGTGAGCACAAGGTTATTATGGTCGTATGGTTCCACTGACGCCATTTTCCTAGAAATAAACGCGCACACCCCCTCGCTTCCCGTACAGATCCCTGCCAGGCGCACCACTATGTATGCATGGCACCGTATGAGTACATTATGTGCAACAGCATGCTTTCGACATCAAAATGCATCTTTCTTTTCCTCTTGGATGGGTCCAACGTATTGACTATGGGGAGACTCGGATGGTGACTAAAGATGGTGACCTTTCACACTGACATGTACGATTTGAGGCTGCACCCGCAACATACCTCCCGAACCCATAAATGTCAGTTATGCATCGAAAAAACCGAGCACGAATAATATTCTGTACAACCCGCAGAGATAGATAGCTAGCGAGATTACATCCATTCCGTCCCCTCACTCTTTACAGCCACGAGATCTAGGGCCATGAGTTCAAGTACCATCTCCATCTCATTACCCACATTTCCAGTGTGTCACCATCGCCATCTACGACCATGTTCCCGTCTTCCGTGCGTTGTTGCGCGCCCTTGATCATGATCATGCGGTTGTCAAAGATAAAGTCTTCGTCGGAGAGGTTCGCGCGTAGGATGCGCATCGTGGGCTTTGGACTCGCAGGTAAAAGTGGGGGTGGGAGCGTTGACGGCGCATCGGTCTCTTTATCCTCGGATTTCGATTCATGGGATGACCCAGCCTCGGGAGGATCCATCGTGGTGCCACTCGGAGGCGGATCGACAGGGATTTGTCGTTCTTCAGAGAGACGCTCAGGTGAAGCGGGTCGTGGGGCAACTTGGGTTTTTGGGGTAGCCTCTGCGGATAGTACCGATGTCGTCGATGGACAAGGGCCAGATGCGCCCGCAGACGGCATGTCAATGGGACGCTCACATGGGCCGAGCACCGAAAGCGTGTGCCGCGCTTTCCCCTCGTGCATGCTCCGAGTGACGACGTACGTCGCTTCCAAGCTCTCGAGCACGACTCCCCATCCCGGGTCGTCTGCAGAATCCATCTCCACGTCATTATCTGGTTGATTCTCCCGAGCCACAGCGATCTTCCGACGCTTGGTTGGTGGTGGGCTGACCACCGATCCTGGGTGAAGATGCGGGAAGAGCGCACACTGTACCACATGCGCGTCGTATTTGAACCTACGCGTATACACCCCGATGGATCAGCGCTCAGCCCGGGAATGGGAAGTGAGCAGGACACGAGATAAGACTTACCCAATCCAAGTTTTGCTCCTACCCCGATCGAAAAGACCAAACGAAATGGTCATCGCCTGCATCTTTTTCGCTTCCTCGGCAATGGCAGTCACCTCACTTAAGCCAGCCCTTTTCATCTCCGTAAAATCGACGCTTAGCTTCCGCTTCTTAGGCGCATTGGTCACGTCAAGCAGCGGGGGAGATGGCGGTGATGAAAGACCCAGAACGTCAGCACGACGTTGTGCGTACTCTGCCAGCCGCTGTGCACGGTTACGAATCCCCAGACCAGGCGCGACATGTGCGCTTCGCTGAGGGGACGCAGTGTGTTAGCCAGAGGATTCGTCGATGGGCAATAAGAACGAACCTCGACGACATCGACGCTGATGACCTCGAACGCACTCCCATCATGGCCCCATCCCCACCCACAACTGACACATCCCCTTCCATCGTCTTCTGCTTCCTCGATATTCGTCATTTGACCAACACTATCACCCCTCCCAGCGCTCTCCTCGCCGTAAAATGACTCACCCCATCCACCAATGAAACGGCTCGCCCAAACACCGCCAGCGTAACCGGGTGGCTGAGGTTCATTGCTCAACGAAGACGTCGAAGGAGCCGAGGAAGCAGGTGGTGGAAGGGGCGTGCTGGTACGTGTGCGGGGGACGCTAGCAGTTCCGTTCACATGGACATTGGCACTGACACCGTTCATGCCGATCCGACTATCGCTTTGCCCGTTCTTGACTGCTCCAGAGGCGGAGGCGAGCGTGGGCACGAGCGCAAGTACGACACGTATCGTCCGGTTTTCCTTCTTTGCCCGGGCAATACCGCTCCACGTCAACAAGCCAGCGTGCACCGCGCATTGGATTACGTCCGAATCGTCTGTGTAGACACGGCGTCGCGAGAATGAGTATGTGGACGGGCTAAAGGGGAAGGGTGGTGGGGGAGGCAGACCACCTCCCCAAAGGCGGAACTTTTGAGGCCTTGCAGGTGGTAGAAAAGACGGCGGAACAAGAACCGTCAGGCGGAGTTCGGTCGGTATCTGAGTTGCCGCAGTGCCAGACTGTGGTGCGGAAGAGGAGGCCAAGGAGCTCGAGCTAGGCCCAGCCTCGGCAGCTTTGGCTTCGATAGGCTTGTCCTCTTCGACGACGGGCGTAGGGATCCACTCCGGGAAATAGTAGGGGAAGGGCGTCCGTGGCCAAACGTATGTCCCAAGACTGACAAAAGGCTTCTTCTCTCGTTCCCTTCTGGCCTTTGCGAGCTCCTCGGCGCTGGGCATACGCTCAAGCATCTCCAGCCGCTCACGTTCGAGCATCTCCAGTCTCTCGCGCTCGACTAGCTCCACACTTTCACGCTCTAGCCTCCCAAGACGCTCGCGTTCCATGATATCGAGTCCTCCGAGTCTATCGCGTTCCATGAGCTCACCGAGTTCGCGCTGAATCATGTCGAAGCGTTCCCTGGTTTCCACGCGCTCGCGATCTGCTTCCGCATGCTCTCCCTCGCGACTTGGGGCGTTCACCGGCTCCCGCTCTCGGTCCACCCCACCCCGCTCGCGCTCCACGAGCTCTAGTCGCTCCCTCTCGCGCTTTTCGTCCATTTCCCGGTCGGCTCCAGGACCCATCGGATGTTCGTCGCGCTCACGCTCGACCATCGGCATATCGACAACCTTGCGGTCCTTGTCGCCCTCCCTGTCCCTAGAAGGTCCAGCTTCGATTCCCCTCTCTCGGTCCCTCTCCATCGCTTCCAAACGCTCGCGCTCGAGTGCCTCTGCTCGTTCGCGTTCCACCTGAGGCCGCATAGACACGCGTTCACGATCACCAGGGCGTTCCAGGATGATCCGTTCGCGCTCCAATGTGGCACGTTGTTCGGGGGGTAAAGTCCGCTCGCGTTCATGCATGGCACGCTCCCTGTCGATGCGCTCCCGTTCGGCATAGACTCTGTCCCTCTCTGCCATCCGCTCCCTCTCGAGCCTCTCCCGTTCGTAGGCGCGCTCCATGGCAATGCGGTCGCGTTCAAAGATTGAACGTTCGGCCATCGCGCGCTCCCTGTCGGCAGCTACCATGCGCTCGTTGTCACGTTCTGGAACAGGTATAGGAATACGTTCGCGGTCTTGCATAGGCATCCGTTCGCGGTACTGTCGACGGTCCATCTCGCGCTCGCGCTCCCTGTCCCGTTCCCAAGCGAATTGCCGATCGCGTTCACTCATAAGTTGAAGCTCGCGTTCCCGAGGGTAGTCGTGCGAGGGCGGAGGAGGATGATGTGGCCCGGGCGCACCTGGTCCGGTCGTACTCGTGCCGGAAAGGGGCGGCGGCACACCCCCGATGCTCATCCCATGGGGTGACGGCATACGGGAATGGACACGTCGTTCGCGATCTCTCTCTCGCTCGCGGTCGTGGCCACGAGGCGGCATCCCCAGCCCGGTCTCGCCGTCGCGATGCATCCCGGCAACGCGCTCACGTTCGCGCTGGATATGCATCTCCCGCTCTCGCAGATCCCGCTCGCGCTGTGACATGGGCATCCCATCCATCTCCCTAGGCATCATGTCACGTTCACGCTCCATCACCCTCTCGCGGTCGCGTGCTTGGTGTATTTCCCTTTCCCTTTCCCTCTGTGTGGCCATGTCCCTCTGGCCTGGGGGGACCACGTCGCGTTCGCGTTGGGACAGAAGCATGCCTTGGTCCCTCGACGCATCTCTCACTCGCTGGCGCTCCCGCTCCCTTATATAAGCAGTCCGGTCGTGATCGGGATGATATCCATATTCGGGCTCGCGCGGCGGATCCATGTCTTTCTCCCGGCCCAGGTCACGTGGAGGGCCACCCACGTTCATGGGCATGTCACGCTCCCTCTCCCGAACGACAACCATGTCGCGTTCTCGCGGAAGGTCCCATTCGGGAGGATGTGCTTGGAATTGGCCCTGTCCTGGGAGCGGCGGAGGAACACTTCTGTGTGGATGCGAAAACTGTGATGGTGGCGGATGCATGCGATCCCTCTCGTGCGGTGGACGTTCATGAGGAAGTGGGGGCATCCGGTCTCGTTCATTCGGAGGCGGTATGCGATCGTGCGGATGTGAGGCTACGGCCATGCGATGGCTTGGTCCTGGCGGTGACTGCTGGGCTTGCACAGGTGTTCGCAAGAGGGGTGGCTGGCTAGGGATGGGCCGAGCGAGTGGCGACATTCTATGCGTGTGATGTGAAGGGCGGTCACGCTCGTGAGGGGAGGGGATCGGACGTTCATGGGGAGATGTAAAGGACCGTTCATGTGGAGACGCGAGTGGACGTTCGCGTGGCGACGGAATGGGCCTTTCTCTCTCCCGTTCCCTATCAAAAGGGCCACCAATGACGCGTTCTCTGGCTGGATGACGGGTAAAGTCCATGTCCTCTGCACGTTCGCGCTCGCGTTCCCATTCCTTTTCTCTGTCTCTGCCTGACTTGAAACTTGCGCCGGGGCTAGTGTTGGGATGAGAAGGTGGACCGTGGGTCTGTACTTGCGCTTGCACAGATGGCCTAGCCATTTGTTCCTCGGCAGTACGTTTATCGAGGATGAGAACGCCAGCAGCGGTGGTCAGCAAGGGCTTCGGAGGGGGGGAGTGAGCGGCTGTAGCGGGAGCGACGACGCGACACAAAGTGGGGTGAAACGTGTGAACGAAGCAACAAAAAGGGTGATCGAGAAGACGCACCGATGTTTGAGGGTGTCGAGCTACCGCTCGCATGGCCACGCTGCACTACAGGACTGCGGTCTGGGTGGGATTACCGCATAAGAAAAAAAAAGGACGTGCAAACGCCGAAGCGAGGGAGGGGACAAGATAAGAGATATGATCAGCGCCCGTCCAGAGAGGGCAGATGGATGGAAGCTTACCTGGGCCGGGCATAGCCGATTTGATTTGAGCAGGAGTTTGCTGGTGGTGGGTCGTTCGGGAATGGTGTGACGCTGGACCTGGCCCCAAATTGGATACGGCGAGGGAGGAGGACCCCTGACGTTGTTGGGGAGGACCCCAGGAAGTGTGAGGGTGCACGTGAGGGGGAGGCGCGGAGGGAGATGGTTGAAGGCTGCCCATGGCGGGAATGGGATCGATGGGGGAGGATTGGGTCTGTGATGGACGGGGGGTGATACGGTGCATCGGAGAAGGGTCCTGACGAAAGGGGTGAGATGGGTAGTACTGGCTGGGCTGAGGGGGATACGGTGCTTGTTGCACGGGCGGGGGCTGAGAGGGGTGTTGGTGTTGGTGTGCATGTTGTGGCTGGTGCTGAGACTGTGGTGAGAGGGAGGGTGGGGGAAGAGATGCGGGGGTTGATTGGGTTGGTGGGGGTGTGTCGTGTTGGACGGTTGGGGGACGTCTACGGTGTTGTGAGGGGGAATCTTGGAGGAGATCGGATACGTTCATATTTTTTGTAAGGAATACGGAGAGAGAAAAAAGAGAAAGAAAAAATGACGAGGATACGATGAGAGTCGAAGATGAGAGTGGAAAGAAGAGGAACTAAAACTGTGAGTAAAAGGAAAGGTTGCGCGCAAAATCAGGTTCATTTCAATTAGATTCACATCTCACGATCGAGATCTGACCCCACGTGGACAGATCGAGATCGAAAGGCACAGGTGATCGCTCGATTAGGACAGCTTTGGTATCTGGTACAGGAAACAACCTTTTTGATGCCCATACACACGTTTCAGCTTCACCGTACAATCATGATATAGACGTCCAGGTGGACTTGAAGACATGCTGACAACTGGGAATGCCTGCAGTGATCGCAAAACGCGCACTTTGCTTTCCCACCTCTGCATAGAGACCCGGTAAGTCTTCATACGTCACCACATCCTAATATGGATATATGTTCCCACAATTCGGTGTCCACAATTCGCATCAACGGCAAGTCGCGGGTTGCTTTTACCTCACAATGAGCGAGGTACCGTTTAAAATCTCCGTCTCTGATGACCAGCTCGATGTGCTCCGCAGAAAACTCGAGCTGTCTACCTTTCCCGACGAACTCGAGGACGCAGCGTGGAAATACGGCGTACCTCTTGCTGACATCAAGAGACTCGTCGAGAGATGGAAGAATGGTTACGACTGGCGCAAGTACGAGAAGGAGCTCAACGACGAGCTGCCCATGTTCACGCGGGACATTGATATTGACAACTTTGGAACGCTCAACATTCACTACGTGCACAAGAAGAGCACCGTAGCAAACGCGATTCCCTTGCTCTATTGTCATGGATGTATGTATGGTATTTCGCCGCGTAGTCGAAGCCTCTGAAGGGAGCGCCTAGGGCCTGGAACCTTTCACGAGTCCCGCAAGCTACTGCCTCTGTTGACCGCCTCATCCCCCGATCACCCCAGCTTTCACGTGGTCGCGTTCAGTCTACCAGGTTATGGGTTTTCTGAAGCTCCTCGAAAGCAAGGCTTTGCAGTTCAGCAATACGCCGAGGTATGTTCTCTATGTCCTGTCATGTTCTACTGCGCATTCCCACGGACAGGTGGCGCACAAGTTGATGCTCTCATTGGGGTACAACGAGTATGGTGAGATTACGTTATCAAAGTCTGTCCATGGACTGAACGTGTTTTGTTAGTCACACAAGGCGGGGACTGGGGATATTTTGTATGTTTGCATGATGTCATACCATTGCAGCCTCTTAACCAGTTCAGATCACATGCAACATGGCCATGGAATACGGCGGAAAACATCACAAAGCCTGGCACACGAATATGCTACTGTGAGTTCTACATGGTCTATCTGGCAGTGTCACCCAAGGGATATTCCAGCGCGTCATTCCCGTCTCTCTTCAGGGAACCATTGTCATTCCTTGCATTTTTGGTCACGCCCTGGACCACGAAAGAAAAAGAGGGCCTAGCCCGAGCACAATGGTTCCGGAACCACGGCAGCGGTTACCTCGCAGAACAAAGCACCCAACCACAGACCCTTGGTTACCTGCTGGCAGATAGCCCCGTCGGACTGCTCGCTTGGATCTACGAAAAGCTGCATAACTGGACGGACAGTTACCCCTGGGAAGACGACGAAAGTGAGCCATCCTTTAGGACCATGCTCAGCCACTCACACCAAGTTGCAGTTCTCACCTGGATATCCATCTACTGGTTCTCGCGTGCTGGCCCAGCTGCCTCGCTGAGAATCTATTTCGAGCTCCTCAAAGGTCAGGCAACTTATCGGACGCAGTTTCAGAATCCAAAAATTCCCCTGGGATTTTCGCTCTTTCCCAAGGATTTGGCCGTTCTCCCAAAGGCGTAAGTCCCCTCAGTACCACCGAGGCGCGATGTTTTACTTTCTTTTCTTTTTTTTTCTAGTTGGCTTCGGCGGGGCAACCGCATCGTAGCTGAGTTTGAGCACGACGACGGGGGTCACTTTCCGGCGCACGAGAAACCGAATGAATTGGCCGGCGATCTCCGCAAGATGTTTGGAAAGGGGGGTGGTGCGTATGGTGTCGTCCCTGGGAAGGATGGGTACGCTTGATACTGTGTGTTTGTGATTTTGTACCATTACTGGTTGTACTTGAAAGGGAGTGTACGAGACCTGTGATTATGATTTACTCCCATGTTCATTGGCTGAAAGATCACTATGAACAAATTTCGAAATTGACGGCCCATTGGCAACATCTTCGTCCCATCGGTTACGGGAGCATGCACCCAACGTGTTTGTGCAAGCTCGATCATGGCCGGAGAAAATCTGTCAGATACTCACTCCGTTTCTCATACCTATATCCAAGTTGCAGATGCCAGAACTGAGACAAATGGTCGCATGATCATGCCGTACGACATGTCCCTGCAGGCACACAGTGTCATGGAGCAGTGTCGCAGACTCGCAGCGTCCATTAATTACGTCTCGTCCCGATACATGCCAAGTAGATGTCGTTTTCCAACGGCGCTATACACACGGTCTAGGGTCGGCACCTGTCGCAGGGGTCCGAAATGGCCAGACTACACAAGGAACCGAGGAACTTGACGCGCTCGCGTCGTTCGCGTTAGGTCCCAAAACGTATGCGATCTGCGAGCGACAATCGAACACGCCTTCCGAGGGCGGACGAGCCTCTGGCTCGGGCGTCGATTTCACCTGCGACGATTACGACCGGCGAAGTAGTAGTCGACGTTTGCGCGTCATACGTAAGTTTGTTTCATATGTATGTACGTGGCATTCGATACTGGCCATCCTGCCTCTCTACCTGCCGATCGTCTCTTGTTCAGTGTGTCACGTCGATATGTGTGAAGTCCTTTGATCAATGTCCTTGGGGTGATATCCAGGCCCGGGGGTCATGCAGGGGTGAGGTCAATCAGGCGCTCGTCTTTTGAGCGGGGGTAACCTCGATCGAGTAAGAGTACATACCTTGACGTAAGTAAGTGCCTTGTATGGGAGAGGATCTGAAAGCACCACGACCAAACTGACGCCCAGTTGAGCCTATCAGCCCCGACATCCTCGAACAGGGTCAATGATTGAAACACTTGACGACCAACAGCACATCGCTCGTGCATCCGAGGGAATGGATTGTTGGTATGGGATAGCCGACCTAAAGCGAGTGTGTGGCGCCGTTCGGGTACGCATCCATCAGAGTTAAATCCGCCCAAGTTCGAATTTCACCGATTCAACGGGTCAAACACTCTGCTAGCAATAGACGTGGCAGCTGCAACTGTCAATAACTGTTTCAGTGACCCAAAAGCGGAGGATCGAATCCCCGGCCCCGACTGGCCCCGATTGGCGTCGTACACTCGTCTCATTGGGCCAGGTGCATCATGATACCTCTGACGTCCAGCTCGGAATAACCTTAACAGGGTGAAGGGACGTTCCATTCGGACGCTCGGAGTTGGATACTCTTGGAAGATGAGTAGGTGCTCGAGCGGTTATGGTCAAGTTGGACACTCCAGATTGTTTGGATAACCTGAATGGACGTTAGTGTTCCACGCCGAGTCATCAGCCCTGCATCATACCTTGAGGGATAAAGTAGTTGCAACCGTTTCTACATTCCATCTCTGACATTGCAGTCAATGCACGTCGCATAGGGTACTTCATTTCACGTACAGACATGTCAGACTGATGACAGTCGTGAATCGGTTGCCAATTTCTCTGCTACGCTCGCACAGATCGAGCGCTGTGTTCTCCCATATCCGATGGGGTCTGGACGGCATACCTGTTCGGATGAGACCCTCTAAAGGATATATGGGCAAGTCACGAGCTCTGCCAGCCTGCCAGCAGGGCTGCGATCAAAGTTTGTCCCAAGCCACTCTTATCGAGCGATCAGACATCACGTCCGAGATTACCGGTGGGACCTAGATAGACATCACGGTCGCGTTCTGTTATGCATACGCTTGATCTGAGTCTGGTATGCAGAAACCGCACATACCGACACGTATAGCAAGCTTCGGTGAAGATTAGCCGTTCAACCTAACATAATGAAGGCTGGCCCCAAACCAGTGCGATTCATTTCAGGTGCGGCGAAGAGTTTAGATCAATTCAAAGTGCTACCCGGCCCGAACAGGCCGGAGAGGTCAAATGTAGCATCATAACGATGATCGTCGGACAGGACTACATGCACCCCAGCGGCGCGGTGGAGACTAACCAACTGGCACTTGAGACCAGAAGTGAGAACGAGGTATCCAGCGTTCCTCGTGTACCTCCTGATCCCCGACTCTCTAGTCAAGCATGTGACCACCAAGTTGCCATCCAAACGCGGGCGTGGTAACGCCGACGCATGCTGAGATGTAATTAACTGTGAAATCGATGAAATAAATCTTTAAACGCATCAATCAACCATGCGTCCCGTCTTCTCCCACTCGGCTCCAGCACAATATCGGGTAACATAGACACGATCGCGTCCGTAGGGTCACCTGCTCCCTGCTGGTACAGTATTCTGTCGTGAGGCTACCATGACATGAACCCCCGTTGGTACTACCAATGGTTGAGACGTATCATTCGCTCGTTGTTCCTAGCATGGTGACACCACAGGCATCTATTGTCACGGGAAAGACATACAAGGTTCACTTGACTCGTGTCTGAACGACTTTGTCCGCCACTGGAAGCATTCTTGTTCGAAAGCCTCACGTCAATAGTTTTAGCCTACGACGCAGTATGAACCACGGCACCGAGACCAAACAGCCATAACGCACCTGTACCACGGGCTTTGCGGCCGCTCGCTGAGACACACCGCGCACCATTTGTGTATAGGAGATAACAATGACTCGCACACGTTGACCGGCAGCCATCCATGAAGGTCCATCATTTGCGAGGTACCCTATCACCGGTGAATTAAAACGCGACGAGGGACTTGTAGGTCGACGGGACACGATAAGACTGACGCAACACCTTGTCACTTCATTTGATCGTTGTCTGCAATCACCTTTTGGCCATCGGAATACCCACAAATGATCCCATGGGATCGACGCCGCCGAGTGAGACACATCAAAGGGGGAGGTCATGCCTGGGTCAGACCTTACGGTGTCACCTCGCTGTCAGCAGAGGATACCATGGACGTCATTGCAGTCGAACTGAGATGCAGGCGCACTCATCAGCACCCCGACTCGAAGTCGACGTGAGAACTCTGTTCAAGAGGAAAGGGTCAAAGTCCAACCCCAAGTACATCATCGTTTCTGGTTGAACTGTAGTCCTCCGATCCAGTTGGCGTAGTAGGTAGTACCTTGTGCGGGAATGGTGACGTGCATGTTAATCGACAGGCTAGCATCACAAATGCACAAGTACTTACATGGATGGAGCCATACGAGTCCGGAAGGATATTGGTGAGGCCTTGAGGCTGCGAATCGTGATTTTCCCATCCACTCCTCCAGTTGCGAGATAGCCGTAATAATCCGTGGATATAGCAATTGACCACACTCGCTGACCATAGGAAACGAGCTGGATGGGAAGTATGGCGTTCCTCTTGCTGATGTTAAACGACTCGCGGAACAATGGAAGAACGAATACGACCGGCGCAAGTGCGAGAAGAAACTCAACAACGACTCGCCCATAACTTTGGCACACTGGATATCCGCTACGTGCACAAAAAGCAGTGTGGCGAATGCTGACGCCGAAATTGAGGCTTGTGGTATTCTACCTACGTTACAAGTCCCTCGCTTCTCCACTGTCTCACGGACGTGGCTCACAGGCTTGCCATTCCACCATCTTCACCGCGTTGCTTTCGCGTTCTTTTGGTCCTTGTGTGCGCATGAATACAAACCAGCTACCGGCATTATTCCAAAACTCGCAGCCCCCACTGCTTGCTTATGTCGCCGCCTCGATCGCCGTTCTGGTACCCTCGGTGAGTCCCTTTTTCACCAATCTCTTGCGCGTCTCGCACGATGAGCACCCATTCATCCTTGTTCTTCGAGCTGCGAGTCGTCTCTTCGGAGACGCTGCGTCGTAGCGAAGCGGACACCCTTTGGTCGGGAGGAGCTGACCGCTCCCTGGTCGTCTGAACTTGTTCCTCTCTCGTATACCACCCGAGGCGCGCCCACCTAATCAGTCCTAGCTTTATCTAGCCCTCGTCTTTCTCTCCCCGTCTCGCATTGTAACACGGTCGTCGGAGAGGACCTACCGCTCACACACATCCCCAACTAAACCTCTCCCACTACCCTCGCTCTCCGATGAGGGGTCGCTCGACCTGAGCGTCGTTATCCCCGCGTACAACGAAACAGCGCGTCTCCCCGCCATGCTCGACTCTACCCTCGCACACCTCCGTGCATCCACGTCCGGCAACCCACGGCCGCACCGTACATACGAACTCCTTATCGTCGACGACGGCTCTAAAGACGACACATCCGCCCTCGCGCTCCGCCTTGCCTCTGAAAACCCCACCTCCGATGTCCGCATCATCACCCTCGAAAAGAATCTCGGTAAGGGTGGCGCAGTCAGACACGGCATGCTCCACGCGCGGGGCCATCGACTCCTCATGGTCGACGCGGACGGTGCGAGTCGGTTCGAGGATCTAGAGGCGCTGTGGAAGGCGATGGACGAGCTCGCGCCCGAGGGTCAGCCGGGTGTCGTAGTAGGAAGTCGGGCGCACCTCGTTCAGACCGAGGCGGTGGTCAAAGTGCGTGACCTGGTACCATACTTTTGGTTGGGTTTAACCATAAATCAAACAGCGTTCGTTCCTTCGAAACATCCTCATGCACGGACTGCATACCATTCTCCGCATCGTCGGCGTCGGACACGTTCGCGATACCCAATGTGGATTCAAACTCTTCTCGCGACGCGCGGCACAACATATCTTTCCCGCACAACACCTCTCAACGTGGATATTCGACGTCGAGCTTCTCCTACTCGCCAAGCAACTCGGGATCCCCGTCGCAGAGGTCCCGGTCGAATGGCACGAAGTGGCAGGGAGCAAGCTCAAAGTCGTCAAGGACTCGCTACAGATGTTACGAGATCTGCTGGTACTTCGAGGGAATCAATTGGTAGGACGATGGAAAGTCACCCCTTTGCAATAAAAGGTGTACGAGATACCTAAGTAATTTAATGTGGATGCAATCTCGAGCAGAACGATTTCAGTCCAAAAATTTCTGAGAAATAACCAGGTCAAAACATCCGCTCCATCTAACATCCACCACACGTTTCTATCGCTGGCATCATGCATCACTCCTTGAGCAAATACAAGAAAAGACCGTAATTTTACATACGTGCAACATTAATCTTAGATGGGGCAAGTGGGCGTGGGTCGTGAAGAGAAGCGTCTGTCAGGAGGGAATATTGGCGTTGATTTCGTCCAGTAGCTCCTGGGCAATCTTGGCATTAGATACCTAGACCAGCGTCAGTCAAACGAACAGGTTACAAGCGGGGTCAGCTTGCCCGGAGATTATAGTGCACGGTCTTGTGGTTTTCGATCGCACTGAATCGTATATATCGCGGGTCTTGTGCCAGGAAACACTTCATCCCCTCGAATAACGGTACATTTAGCAGCAGCGTGTAAACAGCTTCTTTTCGCATTACTACAAGAGAAAGTTCAACAAGTGAACAAGCTCGGGAAAGAGAACGAACCAAGGCGAGCGCCGCTTCCATCCGCTCGGCGAACGTTGAGCCTCAGCTGGCCAGTCCCCCGTTCTTTCCACTGATTTTGCAAACAAAGCGTATAGAGCTTGCCGCGAGCGTGAAGTAGTGTCTCTTCTTCCTCTTCACCAGTGATCACTTGCGAAAACGTTAGCGTTCCTCAACGGATCATCAGAAGATCCAACTCACCTTCTTGTTCTGTCAGTCTCTCCCTTTCCTTTTCTTCCTCACTCTGCTCCTCATCGCCGTCTTTGCTCGCCCGCAATCGTTCGCCAAACGTCGACGGTGCGCGATCACTTTCTTCCCTATAGACGTCGCCCTCGTCCTCGCCGCTCCCGCTCCCATCGCCATTTCCAAGTAAGCTCAACACAGATCCCTCCTTACGTTCCATCGAGCTCCTTGAAGAGCCCCCATTTGGAGACTCGGCTCTCGCACGCTTCGGACGTGGCGCTGAAAACGTATGCGAGCCTACACTCGCATATGACGAAAACGCGCTCGCATTCATCCCCAATGTCCGTCGTGTGGGAGATTTACTCCGCCCAAGTATGCTGCTCTTCCCACCATTGCTTCCCAACGGCGATTTAGACCTTGCATGCGAAAATGGAGGAGACGCAAACGGGGATACCGACCCCGCAAAGGCTTCGAATCCGGACCGCTTGGTGGCGGTGCTAGGGGTAGCTTGTTGTAAACAGGTCTGGGATCCAAACGCCGCAAACGACGAATGACTCAAAGGGGATGCAAAACTGGCATGGTTGGGTATGGTATCGAGAGGCAATGGAGCATGCTTCGCAGGTGGGGACATGGTTGGTTTTTGATTGCTGGGCGGAGTACTCGAGAAGATGTTTTGCCCCTTGACAGAGGCAAACGGAGATGCCGCGGAAGCGTATGACATGAATCCACCCTGTAACAGAATGAGTAAACAAGAATGACACTATGAAACAAGACACGCACGAGTTTTGGTGCGGGCGTCTCTGGCGCCGGGACTGGCGCTGGTGGCGATTCCTCATGTTGTTCAGGAGGGGGTGATGGTCGTTTCGAAACGCGTGGATTATCATCCCTCTCTGAGTCGTCCCTGGGCCGCTTCGCAGTTTCCGTCGTCGGGGTGCTCGTCGAGGGTCCACTCTCGGGCCCCAAACTTGTCGCGCGGTCGGCCAATTTGCGCTTGAGTCCCTTATCGGGCTCGCCCCCGTCCGAATCAGAGGTCCGCCGGGTATGCGGAAGACTAGAAGTCACATCCCGCGCCTCCTCTTCCGCTTCTCCGGTGGCGTCTTCGATGGGCACCACAAGCGCAGATTGGGACGCACGCCCCTCCTGCGCCGCACCGATGCCACGGGGACTCTCACACACCTCCCGGGAGGGTGTGATGCTCGGTTGCGCATCGGATCCGGGCTCGCATTGCGACTCGAGACCCTGTTGCCACTTCATGTCTTCCACGCCCTGACTGATTTGTCGGACCTTGACTTCGTGCGGCGGGGAGACGCTCAGCGCAGGCGAGTGTGGGTGGGACGGCGTCCGCGAGCGTGACGTGCTCTGTACGTCTGGTACGTCCTCCTCCAGCGTCGTACCGAGCTGCACGCGGCCCTTCTTAGCGGGCGATTTGACGTCGAGCGCGTGCTGCGATGCGAATGAGAATGGGCAAGGTCCGGGAGAAAAAAAAAGGGTGTGCAAGGGATGGGTTTACGTCAGGGATGCGCCAAGGGGCAGGGCAAGAGAGGACGTACTGCACTGGTGGCAGCCCTGGGCGTCGCTGGCTCGAGCGAGACCTCTCGTTCGCGTTTCCTGGAGAGGGTTTGTTCTGTTCGGATTGGGAGTACATGTGCGGTTTGGAATCGGGTGCAGGATGAGTTCAAAGGTGGTCCGGTTTGATAAAGGCAAAGGCCGTACTGCAGCCGGATAAACGCACCTGTAAAGTCGTTTGCGTCGGGCGAGGGGGACGGCGAGGATGGAGACTGCTTGTGGTCGTCTTGTACAGCGACCAAAGGCTCGTCGACGGTGTCAGCCATTGTGCGCCGTTGGTCTGTGCGCTGTGAACGTTGTTGGTGTACTTGAAAAGCGGGAATAACAGGCGCAGCTGACAAGCGGCAGAGGAACGCACTCGGCACAACCCGATGGTCACAATAAAAAAGACCTCCTCTCGATTCTCATTCCAACCGGGTTACAAAACAAAAACTTATTCTATTGTCCACTACCATCCTGTCGCCGCCGCTCGCCTGCAATCGTCAGCATGTGCACCAGACTCGGCTCAAAAACGGGCTTGGTCAACACGCTGTAACCATGTGAGCCCGCGGCAGATATCGTGGACAAGACGATAATACGCACTGATCCACCCCTGCGTCAAAATATTCTTTCTGATCCCTGATAAGCGCATTCCCTGCGCTACTTCAGCACCGCGCCACGCTCGAAAAATGTGCGTCTTACCTGTCACACCGACCACAAAGTCGTGCCGGCCCATCTCCCGAAGCTTGGTCACCACCTCCAGTCCAGACATGATCGGCATCTGGTTATCCAAGAATACGACATCATATGGACCGGGCGTCGATCCGTCCCCGCCCTGCCCTGGATCCTCAGCGAGCCATCCAGCAGGCGGATCTTTACTGGCCCGCGTGCGTCCATACGTCCTCCCGATGATCATCTCGAGCGCGATCTCCCCATTCTCTGCCGTCGAGACGCGACAGCCAAGCCTCGAAAGCATCCGCGACATGATTGTCCGCGTCAACCGGTCATCATCTACGACGAGCACGGTCATGGGTGGTTCGAACACGGATGACGACCCCCTCCGCAACGGGGGCGCTGGCGTCCCCTGAACAGGTGATTTCAGGCAGCTGGTAGCGGGTTCCACGGGAAGAGGTGATGAAGGGCTCGTCCCAGGTAGCGTGGCATCAATAGACCCACAACCAGGGGATGGCAGTGGACTCCGATCCAAGCCGTCCGGCATAACGGAGGTACCCACCACCGAACTCTCCGCAAGAGGATGGGAACCCCGATAACCTGATAGGCAAGACGTTCCTGCTATCGTGGGAGGCAATGGGGGTCCGAGCTGCGTCCCAGAAGACAGCTCCCTAATCGTTCGGGTAAGCACGTGTGGCTCTGATTCGTCGCTTGCATTCGGCAACTTCAGTTCCACCAACCCCCCTACGACACAAGACTCAGTCCAAGCGGCACCAGGAAACGGGGGTGGCACATACCCTGATCCATAAGCGACTCCATCGCATTGGGAGCCGAAGTCGGTCGCGGAGATTGATTCTGGAGTAGGCCAATGGATAACGATCCCTCGAGACCGGACGGGTTCCTCTCGCCCAGCCCAGACTCGGGGTCGGGCGTATCAACGACCTTGACGCCCACCCCAAGCGCTATCTCGCAATTCCCATGACAAACCGTGCCAGGATACAGTCGATAACGCGAAAGAGGAGCATATGAGATCTTGATGGCGAGACGTGGATGGAGTAGGGTACATACGCAATTCGACCCAAAATGTTGATCCATGTCCAAGTTTCGAGCGCACTCCCAAACGTCCCCCACTCAATTTCACGATTTGTCGCACCAGAGCCAATCCCAAGCCGGTGCCTTTCCCACCTTGTTGTCGCCCTTGTTCGGTTTGATTAAACGCGGCTATTTGGATGAGAAGTTTTCACGAAAGTAGCTCGGGACCTGCAAGACTCACTGAACAGCTTCCCCTGTGTAATCTCGCGGGGTGGTATTCCATTTCCCGTATCGTTCACTTCGATGCGCACGACTATTCTTTTCAGCCGGCTCTGTTGGGAGGCTGGGTTATCGGCAACTTCTTGGTCGTCCCTGAAAGGATACGTGCGTGCCGGATCCACTTCGACCCCGGGAGCTACCAAAAACTCGTCAGTGACGCCCCCCTGCTCCGTCTGACCTCTTGAAACATGTGTCATCTCAGGGTGAGAATGGGCAGGGAATACGAGCCGAGTGGTGCAAGTGACGCGCCCACCCGCGGGCGTAAACTTGCATGCGTTACTGTCGTTGCCCCGTCAGAAGACCCTGTGATGAACTCTAGCACCTCACCTGGCGAGGTTGTTGATGATCTGGCGGAGTCGTATGGCGTCCCCGAGTACCACCCCATCTCCTGTATCGCTTACGGAACTTGGATCTTCCCCTGCAGCTTCACAGGCTGCGCTGCGCGCGACCTGCGACGTCAGGCGACGGCGAGAACGACGTGCGCGCACAACCTACTTCATCGATCCTCTTGTCTAAGTGGGTCACTAATTCAAGATTACGTGCATCCGTAGTCATCCTTAATGGTATAAAGAGGGTTCGTATCACTGCGTGAAACGCATATGGTTTGGACAAGATCTCGAAACGCCCACTATCCATGCGATTGCTGACAACACGTCAATGCCGGCTCGTGAAACGTAACAAGGGAAACTCACAAGTCAAGCATATCGTTAAGCACTTTTGCAAATATCAGCTAGGGAGATGAAAAGTTCATAAAAGGACAACCTTTGGACATCATCACCAGGCTACCTCCGAGCGCCATAAACTCGATTTCTTGTGCCTTGGATACTGCGCCGGACGCTTCCATGTTCTGAACTGCCAAGACTATCATTACGAAGGTTAGCGGGCTGCGGATACACGTGGAAGATACGCACGAGCTGTATTCAGAGGTACCCGGACCTGTACTAGGCACGTATAAGATTACGTAAAATCGTCATCGTCAAATTAGCACTCATCATGAAAGACATAGCTGGAATTCCACGTTAGTCGCTCTTGAATAGACGTAACGCAAAGAAAGACTTGCGATGTAAGGCGACGCTTCGAATCCGCTTCCTTGCGTTCATTGATTTGTGCCTTTTGCGTCTCTTTGAATTGGATCTTTAGTTGTTCGCGGAGAATAAATAGTCTCCTCTCGGACTAGGAGCCCATCGATGAACACGATCGACGGAGACACGTAGGGTCTACTTACGTTCTCATGCATGTAATGGACAAAGAGAAGAAAGATGTGGTATAGGATGAAATTCAAGAGGTCTTCCTTGACGTATAAGCGCTGTCCTTTGAGCGGATGAGATCACGCACTCCGGACCCAGATCGGGTGGTATGGCAAGATTAGTACAGATCCACTGACGTGAGATTATGAGAGGGGATGGTGCGGGCTCTTCTGTTCCACTTACACGATAAAAAAGGTCAAAAATCCGACGAGTGCGGTCATCCTGCTTGTCATGAGTCCAAATAATGCAATCGTTTGTAAAGCCGAGGTGTAGCTGGTCGGATCGTCAACCAAGTGAAAAGGGCCGAATAGGAAAGTCGTACTAAAATATGCCAAGAAAGTCCCTTGATCCAATTTCAAACACACGGATGGGGCTATAGAAGCCACACAAGTACCTTGGAATGAGACGGTATCAGGCACGGACGAGAATTGAAGAAGTTGGTGGTACAAACATGGTGAGAAGCTCATACAAGCCCCTGAAAATTGCTTAACATGTGTTGATAAGCAGAGTGAGAATCACTGACCAACACCAGGTGGCACATCCCACAAGTATTTGGTATGGGAATGGACGATCTCGAGGAAAGTCGAGCAGGACAAGTATGAGCAGAGGGAGAGTCAACGCGGGAGTGAACTGGACGGACGTTAGCGTTGCTGGGAATGAACGCGAGACACAACTGACACCCCATATCCAAACCTTGTCAAGGATGTTGATTGGGGTTGGGATGGTGCAAGCGCCAATGACCCAGTTTACGATGAGGAAGAGAGAAGACCAGAGTACGAGCGACTGAGAGCGAGTAACGATGCTATTCGAACGGAGAGGACGGAAAGGGGTACCTTTTTGATGAACCAATGCTCCTTGCGAAATCGTTGTTCCGTTCTGTCGTCAAGAAAGCAAACACAAAAGAATTTGGCGATAGCAGGCCACGTTTCCCAGCGAAGGGACCAGAGCAGCCCGGAGAAGAAATTGCCATCGTCGGGCATGGGGGTGGTGAGAGGACCGATACTGGTGCCAATCTGAGGATGACTGTCAGAGGATCTGGTGTGGGCGCGTTCGGAGAGTTGGTTAAGGGAACTTGTGAGGTCCTCTGTCCAATCTCTGTCGACGACGATCTCGTCGACCTCGTCCCCGTCTGCACCATCGTCTGCACGCCGACGGGCATGGTTTCCCTCGAACGTGCTGTCTGCGACGGTGGACGAGTCGGAGGGAGAGTCAGCCGCGATCCGTTTCATGCAGCGAGCCCAGTGAACTTTGAGGCCAGCGAACCTGGCTGTCTTTGTTCTCCTCCTACGCGCGGAGGGGGACGTACCCGCGAGCGCGACGTGTATGGGGAGATGGAGAGACTCGCGATAAGACATCTTGACGAAAGAGAGACATCAAGAGACGTGTAGGACATTACACGGACGAGATGGTAAGACGGGATCATACACGGAAGTCGTCCTCCTCCCCTCTGTACGGCCGAGATCGGCTTCCACATTCGCGGTACGTCGGAGTTTCATTTCGCCGCCGCATCCCGACTTCGCCTTCTCCACCTTGTCTCCTTCGTCATACGCCTCCGCCTCTTCGTAGTTACGCATATTCCACCCAGGTACGCAAAAGAAAATTTACTTTACTTTGTATCGTTCAGTGATTTATACCCCCTCAGCGCTTTGGTTGATTTTTTGGACTTGTACTCGTACACCGCTTATTATGGCAGTGCACATCACCCTCAAGAACGGGGACAAGGTCAAAGTCAACGGTAAAAATCAGCTCTTCCTCTCTATCATCTTCTCTCATCCATAGAAATCGTGTGCTGCAGATCATGTATACTGTTCCCCTCCTTGGTCGGTCCGGGATGGCACCCCTTACTCCGTAGCACGCATCATGGAGTTTCTCCCCCCAGAAGGAACCGCCAAAGGTAAAGGAAAGGCAAAGGAAACATATACCCGTGTTCGCCTTGCCTGGTACTACCGTCCAAGCGACGTCAGCGATCGTCCCGTCGCAGATTCCCGTCTTCTCTTGGCAGCTATATATTCCGAAGTGTGCGACATCAGCCAGCTTCGGTCCAAATGTTTTGTCACTCACAGGGATAAAATTACCGACCTCGCCGGTTGGAAGAAACGTCCCGACAGATTTTATTTCAATCGTCTATTCGACCCTTACATCAAGAAGGAATTCGAAGTCATCCAGGCAACGGACGTCCGAAACCGTGCGTTTCCTACAAAAAGTCACGTGTTTTCGACTCAGCTTCATGCATCTTCACAGTACCCGATCATATACGGCAGGTCTTACTCTCTAGATATGAATACGTGGTCGCGGAGAAGGACGTCGTCCCCGACCTCACAGATACCCTTCGTCTATGCGCCACGTGTAGTCAGTGGTGCGCAAAGTACGTGGCACTCTCCCCACCAACGCACAGGTTCTTATTGACCCCGTGCATTAATTAAGCCCCGATACGGTGGGATGTGATAGATGTAAAAAGTTCTTTCACATGAGCTGTGTTCAGCCACCACTCCTTGCCAAACCATCACGTGGTTACGGTTGGACGTGCGCGCCGTGTTCCAAGCGCCACGAAGAAGAAGTCGACAGCCATGACGTCCGTCATCCGACCCCAGTAACGAAACCAAAGTCCAACGCTCCAGCCCCTCGTGGGCGTGGCCGTCCACGAAAAGATCGGACCCTCGCCGAAAAGGAAGAGAGCATGGACATCAAGTACTTCAAGATGTGGCCGTTCCGTTATTTCGGGTGAGTGACGTTTCCGACTGGCGGAACACTTGACTGACTGCATGCCGGCATCTGCGCAAAGTCAATACACTGTTGCGGAGGACACGCTTGGTAAGTGTGAAATTACCATTAATGGACAACGTTATATATGGATCGTAGATCCCGACGACCTCATCTTTCCGCGTGCGGCGACACGTGTCGGCCCAAAGTATCAGGCTGTGATCCCCCCTCTCAGTGCTGTGGTCTCGTCATCAGCCGGTGACGATGTTCTTCCGCCCCCAAACGGCGTGGACGGTGGCCAAAGAGGGGCCGACAGTACCGTGGAAGTACTGAGCATTATTAACAACCTACCAGACGAGGAAGGTGCGTATATAACATGCCGTTAGGTAATCCCGAATGACCGCCGTCCAGTTGCAGAACGTAAGTGACCTGGTATCATTGCCGGCCCTCCGTTAATCGCTTTGCTTGCAAAGTGGAGGAATGGAAGTCTGCGCTGACTAGGAGGAACGAGGACCTTCATAGCGTAGATTGGCTCACGGAGGCATTGCGCCGTTTCTCACAGGCACATTTGATGAACAGGGGTTGGTCCACCGTGGACATGAGTCTCCCCACTCGCTCCGAGAAGGTATCCATCATACGTTCGCTTACGTTGATTCATCTTGACCAAACTCTACTTTGTTTCCCTCTCACTCGCAGTGGAAGAAGGGCGAAAGTAGATATATTGATAAAGAATGGACGACGGAAGAGGTCGTCGCCTTTGAGGATGGTATCCAACAACATGGTCCTGAACTCCGAGCGGTACGAGACGAAGTAGGTACGCGAACGATGCCCGAGGTCGTCAGATTTTATGGCCACTGGAAAAAGTATGTCCCCAAGTTGCGCTGCGGTTTTATTGTTGCCTTTTTCATACACGATGTTAGCTCCGGGCTAAAGGAGGAGCATAAACGCGCTCGCGAGCGTGCCGCAGTCGTCAAAGAAGACGAGGAAGCGACCACCGTGGATGTGCCCATGTCCGACGACGAAGGGTCTATCGTCCGCGGATCAGCCAGGGCAAACAGTAGTTGTGGCGCGTGTCGAACGCGCGAATCTGACACCTGGTGGCGCGCTCCCAAGGGTCTCGCAACCGACATCCTCTGCGAGAGCTGTGGCACAAACTGGAGGAAATATGCGGACTTGAATGTCCGACCTGTTCGGGAAGAGATCTTTGCCCCTGGGAAGAAGGGCGCCGAGAAACGTGAAGGCACACCGTTGAGCGCTCCGAGTGCGAAGCGGCCCAAGGTTTTTTTTTTTTTTATCGAGCGGCTTCATCGAATTGATTTCCTGTGAACAGACCTCTGTGACAACGAACGGCACACCTCCCCCTGTCACATCCGCCGCACCTCAATTACGTTGTTTGGCGTGCCAGAAGAGTGGTCGCGTCCTCAAGTGCAGTCAATGTCATTTCCGGGTGCATGCAGGTGAATACCTCATGGGTTTTTGGCGAACAATGTATCCTTATACGTCCGTTTAGGAGCATGCGGCGTTTCCGCTGACAAGCACGCCGTAGAATCATGGCTATGTGAACTGTGCGACAATGAGAAAACGCAGGAGGCGTCCCTGGTGTGTGCTTTCTGTTCCTTTTCTTTTTCTTTTCTGGCTCGTGCCTTACGCGAGATGTACAGAATACCAATTGTGTGCTCTGTCCGCGTAGGAAGTCGAAGATGTCGACCACGGATAGCGAGTCATTTTTGCGTGCTGTAAAGCCCACAGAGGGCCAAGGATGGGTCCACGTTTTGTGTGCCGTGTTCTCTCCCGAGGTTGCGTTTTCGGATGTCGTCCATCTGCGGCTGGTGGAAGGCATCAGCACCATCCCTCGTGCCCGTTGGTCAGCGGTACGTAGCCCCCCTCGCTGATATCCGTGAAGGTCATTCTTATACACCGCAGCGGTGCACATTGTGCGGTGAGGTGGACGGCGCAGTCATACGATGCAGCGATTGCATTCGAGAATACCACATTTCTTGTGCTTGGAGGAACGGCCACCGGTTCGGTTTCGAGATGCAGCCTGTGCGTTGCCGCCCTTTCTCGATCGCTCCTGTTAACACACGGTCCCTCACCTCATGTAGATCCGGAATCACCGTCGTGATGCCATCGCGACCACGTTCAAAGGTGACACGGGCAACATGGCCCCCGTGGTTTGTTGTCAAGAACACGACGCGAGCAAACGCGTGCTGTTCGACATGTGCGAGACTGACGAGACGGGCGAGGTGATTCCTGCCATCTCCCCCGTTGCATCAGACGTGCTGATTTCCCCCTTTTTATTTTATTTTATTTTATTTTACCTTTATCTCGTCCTAGACCGCCCTCCAAGCGTACTGCCGCACGTATAAACAAGCACCTACTTCTCAAGCACACGCACTCCTCCGCAAAGCTCGCCGTCTTGATGCGCTCCTCCACCCGGCCCACCGTGTCGAGCCCGTGGACGGCCCAGCGGAAACAGAGCACCAATGTTCGTTGTGCACAACGCAGTACTCGCCGTGCTTTTACCGAAGTAAATATTACCCCGATCGGTGGCACTGTCACAAGTGTCATTGGTCGTTGCAAGTCGAGACGCGAGAGAATGGGGTCGAGGAGTGGTCCGAGCTGGTGTCGCCGCGCGCGTCGAGGGCGATGCAGGAATGAGGAACCATTGGGCAAAGGTGTTTTGTGTAGCAGGATATCGGTATCGGCGTTGGGTCTTCCTGGTGTCTATTTTGGACAGCTTTCTTTCTTGACACTGCCATTATGGTCGCATGGGTTACATCTGCTTTGTAAACTAGTGTACGAGCAAAAGCAAAGGAGAGAAACATGAAAGGAAACGAATGAAAAGGGGAAAATGGATGAGAAAATAAGACTCGTTAGATGCAGCACTCGATACACACGACGAAAAATGGCAAGGATAGTACTGTGATGCAAACCGGAAATGAAAAACCTTAAACATCCAAATAACCAAAGTTTTATATAAATATCCATGAAGAGAGGGAATGTCACGCCGGGTCGAGAGGACACGGCTGGTCTACGTCTTGATTCGCTTATAGTACAGTACATAGGCGGGGCGTCCCTGTGGACGGTCAAGGCAACGTCCGAAAGAAAAAGGACGAGCACGTACCACCACCTCCTTGCTATCTGTCGAACTAATCCGGCTATCGTCGCAATAAAGCCACCCAGGCCGAGATGCAATAAACGCCGTATCTATAACGTATGAGCAAACCGAACGCAAGCCCACACCAAAGCACAAATCGCTCACAATGCCCATTACTCAGACTCCCAAAGTGGTTCGTGACGCCATACAGATCATACCTGTACGGCGGCACCTGCACGCGCGGATTGTCCGCCACGTTCGCTGTTGGCTTCTCCGCCTTGTGCATATCCGGTGGGAACGGAGGTGGCATGTAATTGGTCAGATCGAGGCTTTTCAAAGGGAAATCCACGACCGTCTCGATCTTGTCTGTGAAGGGACCCTTGACAGAGAACCGCTTGAGATGGATCAACAAAACGGGAGGGAGACGTGAAAGGGATAGATTCTTGGTGGCGCTGCGTAGTGCTTTGCATTTGGGACAGTACCTGACACGTCGTGGGATGAGATCGTTTCGGGTAGATGGATGGCGTACTCACCATGCTTCTGATTTCTCGAGGACCTCTTCCTTGACAAATGCGTCCAAACATGAATACAAGGAAACTTTGGACGGGCCCTTGATAGAGGGTATCGGCAAGGACAAGTACATGAATGGATTATAGGTCGTCGAAGTCTGGAACGTGAAACTCGTCAACGTGACAAAACCTTGAGAGCGAGCCGAGGGCACTGACGTGGTGACATGTCAGACATTCCATTCTATTTCGGAACTGCCCTTGGAAGTAATCCACGATCAGGCTGTCGTTTCGCATTCTGTATATCTCCCACTCTTGCTCGCTCGCGATTTGCTGAGGCAGTTTCTCAAGTTCAGCTTCGCGTTCGGGTGACGGTTCGTTGCTAGGTTTCGCGAGTACTCGATTGAGGTCTTCGTGAAGGCCATCGAGGAGGAACGTCAAAAACTCTTGCGAGTCATGCTGGTCCGAGCCACTGAACTGAGCCGCGTGACTACATATTGATTTCTATGTGGGGAAAGTGACTCAAGCGCCCCAATGAATCGGTGAAAATATGGACGTACTCGAAACCCAAGGGGGTTTAAGTGGGGAAGCTCTGAATGTGACATTTCGTAGAGGATATGTGCAAATGCGCCCGCCAAGCTCCCTTTTGTCCCCAATGGATTCAGCATGTTCACCGCGTTCTTCCACCGCCCGTCTTGAGTACGGTCAGCAATCCCGCTGGATTCAATTTTGAACAAGTGAACCATACCCGTAAAGAATCTTGCAAAGGGTACCGTGGCACTTAGACACTGAATTGTTGCGTTCATGTAGCACGTGTTTCCCAGATTCTTCAATCCGGCGGTATTGAGTTGCGTATCGGACCAATAAACAACCGGATAATCAGACGGAATGGTCGGAGGTTTCGGACCTGTTTTGGACATATATGATGCCGAAAGAGAGTACGAAGACGAATGTAGGAGACGAGGGCGCGAGTCCTGACGCTCGGATACAGGACTCGCTACGGGTGGAGGTGGGCGAATGACATGGAGGTCAGGGTAGTCGATGGGCATTGGACGATGTGTGAAACCAGCAACTGCGGTACCATTCATGCACTCGCTTCGCCGTCTCGACAATGGTGAGGGGTTGAGGGATGCTTGAGGAGGGAGGGATACAGGCGTGAATGATGAAGGAGTTGAGGAGAATGAGGACGTGCTTGTTACAGGAGGTGATATCGGAGTAATCGAGGGGTATGTGATGGGTGCTGAACTTGTACTGCCGGCAAAAGAGTAGATTGTCGGCTTGGGCGATTGTGATATCTGCGGCTAGAAAGTGAAAGCGGTCCCACAGTAGAAACCAGGACATCTTACGCTTTCCGATTGACTGTGAGAATGTGATATAGTTGATGGAGGTTTGGGTACTGGTTGTCGACGAGCTAGGGATACAGAACTATCCAAAATCATATCGATTTCGGGAGTTCTTCCAGATATTCTTAATGACCATTGGCTGTGAACATCATTTAAAACTTTCAAATGGTGGGGACATACAAAGGAGATGGCTCCGGGAGTCGTCTCTCTGTCAACACGCCGTTCATATGTGGTGAACCAGCCAGAGACCGATTGCGCGACGCGTCAGGAGTCGACGCTGAAGATAATATCGCACCTGAGGTACTACTGATGCCGTTCTCGCGAATGCTGTTCGTTGAGGCTCGCATACCCCCGGGGGTTCCGCGGACGACCTCATCAGAAAACAATTGTTTCCACACTTGAAGGCCTCCTACAAGCAACACGGGCGTATGGCGCAGAAACTTCCGGTATGCACCGTCGAAAACTGCTCGGACAAAGGCCGAGAGTGGCCCGGTAAGGTCATACGTCTCTGAAGAAGCGTCGTAGAGGACCACGAGGTCAAATTTGTCACGGTTCTGAAAGAGCACCCATTCTTCGCGCGGTGCGACAACGAGCGAGTCCTCGAGGCTGGCAGCCGTCACGCTATGCCTATCGTTAGCAGACAACGTGTCAGCGTATGGATCTTCAATTACCTTGGGCGAGCAAGGACGGACGGCTCGAGGCATACTATAGCATCCGCTTTGAGATGTTCACTGTCGAATTCTTCTCGTGTTCGTATGTCGACCACAAGGGTTTTGATGCAGGGCGCATCCAAGTATTCACGCAGGAGTTCGGGAAGGATGGTATTTGACGCCTGAATCACTGGTTTTTCTGGTGCAGGTGACGTCTTCGAAGAGAGCGGCGACGAAGCAAGATTGTTGATTGATGGTTTCGACACGATTGCTGGAGAGGCCGGGCGACTGATAAAGGTGTTCATGGATGGTGTTATTGGTGTACTCGAAGGCCGCGGTCCAGGGTCGATGGATAACGATGGGAATTGTTTGAGTCGAGGAGAGGTGGGCATGTCAATACCGTTTACGTCGTTTGATTGCGATGTAGACAAGGGGGTGGTGGTACTGGTCGCTGTGGGTTCCGGAACTGGGACCGATGGAAATCTGGCTGCGAACTCGTCCAACTCGTCTATGGATAGGAAAGCCCGTGAGGACTCGGCGATAGTATGGTGAACAGGAGGCGAAGATGACTCGGAGGATGTGGGCGAAGGAGGACCTAGGCTGGAGGGTGGGACAACAGCGTGGGGCGATGACGCCGTCGAGCTGTTGGTTGAAGGTGGGAGGATGGTTGAGGGTGGCAGAGGAGGCGGTGCCGATACGAGGGTGGGAGATAGTTTGTGCGTGCGTATCGGCTCGGGGGATCTGAGCGGGACGGAGGGAGGGGTGGAGGGTGCGGCGGGGAATTCACGAGAGGTATGCTTAGAGGTATCGACGACCAATCCAGCGTCGTTCAACTTCCTGACACGTTCAGCTATGGACGTTCCGACACGCCTGCTTGGTCCTGCATCGGTGTTATCGTCGCTGATGGCTTATGTGAGTAGGTTTGAGAGATATGGTTAATGATGCTCACGTTGCGGCGGATTTTTCCAGATCGGTCAGCTTTGCCTCGATGGCTTGGGCACGTTGCGTAAGATTACTGCCCTCCGTCTGATTATGCAAACATTAAGTACGAATGAATCTGATGAGATAGAGATCGACCTTTTGAAAGTCCATAAACTCTTTGTACAAGACGCCATGGCGCCCAGGCTTGTTTTCAGCTGTGAACTCTGCGCTGGTCATGAACATGTGGGCCAGACTACCCGCCTTCAACAGCGCGCCGAGAGCAGCCTTTAGGTCCCCCTGGTTTTCATACATTTGCGCCTGCTGAGACTGCGTGCGTGCGGTCTTGATGAGTGTCATGGCGGATACGCCCTTGGCGGCCTTGCGGACATCCTCCTTTGCCTTTTCCTTGACTTCTGCGACTTTCAGATCATCCTTTGTTGTAGCGGAACCATTGCGCATCGCTGGCGGTGGATTATAGTTGTTTCTGGTGTCGTCGGGAAGATGTAGGTAACTCTTCTCAGTGTGCGAAGATCCGAAGCCTGTTGGTGGAAGTATCGGGTGAAGAATTACAACTCCAGGCATGTAAGCGCGAACGAGATCACGAAAGGGAATAACGCGCAACCAAAGGGACAGACCGGAATCACTGCGCACGCAAGGACGAGGAGGAGGTCTTGATTATGTAACACGCAGTCTTGGCTTATTTCGAGCACGTGACCCAACGCGTTCAACATCATCCACGACGATGATGGACAACAAAAACGTTCATTGGGCCCTCGACGTGTCCGTGTCCGAGTTTGGGACAACATTCGACACGACCTCCTCGTCGTGCGCACCAACCTCGAGCGTACAGTACATCAATTCACAGCTCGTCGCACATGGGTTCACCGCGAGCCCTGGCATAGCGCTCGATGGCATCTCGAACGAGAGCTTGGAACGCATCACGAAATGTCTTCTCGCGATGCTCAGTCAACGAATGGTATGTCTATCCGTCCTGATCGGAGTCTGTCTGTTCATCTGAACACGTGGTAGAGCGACATGTCCCAGGCAGAGCAACTGTCGACGAAGTTGCGGACATTATCGTACGATCATGAGCGGCTCATGGGCATGCATCTCTCTTCCACGGAGAAGGCACTCAACGCAGAGCGTGAAGCGAACATGTACAAGTCTCGTCTTGCGTGAGTAGCAGCAGAGCTGGCTTGCTAGACATTCTAACGCTGTGTCAGCGCCGCTGCTCGTTCGCAACAGTCAGTAGAGGCGAGTCATAAACAGACCTCGGCAGAACTTCAGCGTACGAGAACTTCCCTCCAAGCCCTCCGTGCCACGCACGTAGCCGAACTCAAGAAGAAGGAGAAGGAGGTCGAACGAATGGTAGACAAGTGGACCAAACTCACAGATTCCCAAACAAAATCGTCCACAGTTTCTCCTGGCATGGTGATTCGGGGGGCCAACGCGGAGGTCGCGACAGGCATGGAACTGCTCGGAAAGGGAAAGGGATACCTGGAAGTCGCTCTGGAACACGCGGAATGCTCGAGAACAGAGCTGCTTGACGAGACGACCCGACTGAGACGATTAGTACTCGTATCTGCGAATCGCTTGCAGTCCATGATACATGAAATGCGCACTCTGGCTTCCATCAAATCCGAAGAGGCAAGGTTCTTTCACCGTTCCTCATCCGAGGTAGACTAATATACAATCAGCCCACTCCCTTTGATCACGATACGCTGTTCCCGCTCACCCCTATCAATGCAGCAGATGATAGGATTCTTTCCCTCTTTGCATCCGCAAACGATGCCATTTCCTTACTGTGCAAACATCTCTCCGACAAGCCAAGCGCCACCCATGATCCAACTTCTGGGGAACCTCTGGAAGCAGAATCCGAAGAGTGTCAACGCCTTCAGACCGTCATCGAAACGCTTCAGACCGAACTTGGTCTGTGGGATGTTATTCGTAGTTATGCTTTCGTCCGATAACATTCTTTCCATTAGATGAAGCCAAGAAACTACACGAGACTTACGCAACCGAGATACATGACCTTCTTAACCAACTAGCTGCCCAAGGGATGCAAAAAGCCTCTATGAATGAGTTGATCACTTCCGAACGCGATGCTGAGCACGACCGACTTGATCGCATCAGGAAAGAGCTTGAAGATGAACGCGAGAAGTTTACCCACGCAGCTGTGAAGCTTGGCAAAGAGAAATCTGCCTTCGAGGTAAGACACATCGACTTGCTTCCAACAATCCTATCTCACTCTCACGTTCAGAGCGAGAGGATCAAGTTCTTGGAAGAAAGGCGATCGTGGCAAGTCCAGCAAATGCTCTCAGAGCGCCCTCTCAACGTTGCTCCGGGAGTACCGCCCACCGGCGTACCCCCGTCTCCCGGTTTGGCTGCCCATCTTCCTGACGTAATGACCTCACCCCGCAAGTCTCCTCGCAAGCAGAAGATCGTAGGCAAATCGGGAAACAGTCGCAAAACGCGTGTATCCCGCCGTTCTTCCACCTTCTCCATTCCGCCTCCCACCAACGTTGAACCTGCGTATGAGACGGAGGTGATTCCCATCGTGGTCCCTGCGTCAACACAACACACGAACAATAAATCATCTGCATTGACCAAGTCCATCCTTCCAACGTCCTTCGTTCTCCCAGCTCCCTCACCAAGGACATCGTTTCCCCCACCCGACCCCGTGCTTGGACTCTTGGATAGTCACGTCCCCGGAAGCGATCCAGACTCCACTGAAGACCCGCCATCGCCTTCCTCTCCCCCATATCCAACCGTTCCTCTCCCCATCCCGACGATTGTTGAGCCCGCGCCCATGCAAAAATCAGCACCACCCCCTCCTCCAGCCGCACCCTGCACCCCACCTCCCTTCCGACGTCCATTCCCCATGGCAAAACCACTAGCACCTCATATGACGCACGCGTATTCACCCGTAAAACCCAGCCCGCTCAGCCGCATCCTCATGCTCGCAGACTCGCCCGAGAGCCCCGAATCTGGCTCCCAACTCAGATCAGACGGCGAGCGCATCACCACGCCGCCGGGCTGCCCTGCACTCGCTGTGGCGGCGGTGCCCGCGGAAGATGATGATAGTCCACTCAGGGAGAAGACAGAGCAGAATGTCGTACCGACGAAAAAGGACAAGGTTGCCAGGGTGGATACCAAGAGACGGACGTCCAAGGAGAGGAGCAAGGGAAGGGAAGAACCTACCGCGCCCGCTGCCGCGGGTAAACCCAAGACGGTCGGTGCGAGGGAGAAGGAGAACCGGGATAAACACTCTCGGAGGGGTTCACCGCCGATGCTGGGTGCTCCCCCGACGAAACCGCCGAGTACCTCTACGAGCAAACCCGAGGTACAGACAAGGCCTACGACCAAAGTGCAAGTAAAACAACCTGTGGGGAGAGGTGGCGCGCGGAGAGTACCTATCGGCAGCATGGAGGCGGCACCCCTACCTGGATGGCGGGGTTGATTCGACGCCGTGTATATATTGTATGCTCACACTTTCTACATAATTGTACAAGATACCCCTGATATGGTTGTTTCGTCGACTACAGCTAATTTCGCTAGGCATCGGATCCCCGAGGGATCAAGAACGAACCGAAGTAATTGTCCATGTCGGCGATGTCGGTCGAATGAGTGATCGTCCCCACGTAACCATCCGGCCGAATGACCACGAGCGTAATCTGGTTCGGGTCGATACCAAATCTCTCATATGCACCTCCGCCTTTGCTGCCCGTCGCATCCGTATCATCCAGAAGTACCCTGCGACGGGTCAAGGATCAACCGGCTAATAACACTGATGGGAAGAGAATGCTCACTTTGACCAGTGGGGACGGAGGAACGCGGGGACGAGCAGATAATTTATGTCATCCTTCTTCCCCGCGGTGATCGTGATAATGTCAAATACGGTCGAGACGTTTCCATCGGGACTGTATTTACACAGGAAACTCGACGGATTGCCCAGTTCCCCCGCAAGCGCGTTCAGCTCTGTGACCCGCGCCTCGGTCAGGTTCCCCACGAAGAACAGCAACTTGAAGCGAACGTCCGCGGGAAGGAGGTCATGTATCTCGACCGGACGTGTGTCAGCAGCGCGAACAAAAATTTGTGGGAGCATTCGTTGCCCAATGACGAGATTCTTGGCACATGTCTGGTGTTTAGGATCCACAATCGCAGATGGAGAATAGTGAACTCCGATACCACTCGTAAATCCTCCGAATGTCTGGAACGCACTGATAAACGAGTTAGTAAGGGAAAAGATTCACCAATAGGGGCCGGAGCACCGTGTGCGTGACACTAACCGCAGGAACGAGTCGTGGGATACACCGTCTTGATTCTCTGTTGTCCTCGGCTTTCCGGAGAATAAAGTCGCAAATTCCTTATCAAAGTTGATCAAATCTTGCGCGTATTTTCTGCGCTCGTGTTCGTACTGAGATGGTAGGGTATAATAGGTCCCAAAAGGTAAGCTGGCGTATGACTCACGGTCTTCAAGAGGGATGGGCTGGACCATCCTCTCAGAACCTGCGCAAGCTTCCACGCTTACCAGCCCTCAGCCTACGCCGAACAACGTGGGGACATGCATACCGAGATTATGGGTATCATTCATGCTGGCGTTCATGCCCTGGCCTTAACCATGGAAAATTGACGTCACGGTTCCAGACGACTGAGAAATCTTCTCACCAGCCTTTGGAGAGTGGGTATGGCACGCGTCGCCGGCAATGAAAACGCGGTCATTGACAGAGTAACTGGACGCCACACGCTGGCTAACTAGCGGGTAGGCCGCACGTCAAAACAATCACAAGTGGGAAAAGAACGGACATACTGATGTAAATTGTCCACCATTCGACGGCTTTCGGAAGGGCCAACTCATATGGGTGCAATATCTTCCTGCAGACCTACCGGCACTTATGAGTCGCATGACGAAGTTCATCACCCCCAAAGAGATCCTCACCGAAATGAGCTTCTCCGGATTCATTCTGTTCTTGTCGACTCTTCCAGTCGACGGATCAACGACATCCTCGTCCGACAGCTGGATGTACAAGCGGACGGTGTCACCTTCACGTGGAATGACCATACAGGAGCCTCTCGTGGAATGGATAGCGGTGCGATTGCGAATATCCGGAAAGTCGGTTTCGGGTATGATGTCAATGACGCCCCAAATGTAGTCTGTCCGATTCGGTTAAGCATCCAGCAGAAGTACACGACAAGTCTCGTTGGATTACCGGTTTGTTCGCCATTCATCTCGATCCCTAGGGCTTTTCGGACCCATGAATGCGCTCCTATAGAATGGATATCAGTGCGAGATCTGTGTGTAAGGTAAGAGTGACTGACCATCTGCGCCAACAACGAATTTGGCATGTACGATTTCCATCTTGTTCTCGTCGTCAATCGCATCTAGATGTTCTACAGTGACCTATAGTGATCGTCGTTTGTGAATCAAAGGATGGGCAAACGTGTTAGAATTCACCTTTACTGGGTATGACGAAGGGCTCGACAGTTCATTTACGTCTTCCGAAATCTCGATTGCGGTGGGTTGTCTCGGGCGCTCGACTTCTGCACCATAGGCTCTCATCGAATCGAGGAAAATAGCTTCTATTGCTCCTTGGTGGAGAGTGATCTGGGGGCCCGCTCGTGGATCAACACAAGAGAATATGGAGAGTGTCACACCTCAAACGGATAGCGTGCGGTCGGCGCGGTGACATCGGGAGCACGCCCTGTGCACTTCAGGTGGGGTCCTTTATAAGAGAAATACTCCAAGGTGGACAAAGACTCATACCTCGATTCCTCCACCAGGACCAGGGTTGTAGAATGCCTTGAACCATCAAGTTTGTAAGACGCAGCCATGGTGATCAGGGAGACATTGACATACACACATGTGCATCTGGTTTCCCTCTCGGATCAAGCGCTCAGCGAGTCCGTAGCTCTGTCGTACAAATTCAGGGCATGATGAAAGACACCGGGAACGACGGAAGTCTATACCTGCAGAACTTCGATTGTTCTCGGTTGTATACCGTCCGCTTGACCAGCTGCGACCTTTATCGGGCTGAAGCCAACCAACATCACTCGATTACTTTGGGCCACGGCCACGTCGAACATGATCCGTACCGTTTGTCGATGATCCTCACGTCCACGCCCGCCGTCGCGAGTGCATTGGCACACATCACTCCGGCAGGGCCAGCTCCAACGATCAAGGCATCGACGCGACTTTCGAGAGGCATGGTGGAGGATGTAGCGGAGAAACGGTCTTTGAAAGAATTGGCGCGCGCACCGGATCTCGTTATATGTACATTGCAGGCATCAATTCAATGGGGTATCACCAGTTACCGGTAAGACAGACCAAATTCATGATTGCGTCTATTTGGCCGTACGAATGACGAAACACGTGTCGACTGAGACAAACTGGCATCGCTAGAACAGAACCATGGAAGGGATCGCAACCAGGTGGTTCTAGAGACTGGATCAGGAGTGGACGGACAGAGTCGGAGGTTGTAATACTCAACACCTCTGCAGCAACGGCCCAGTTCACTGCTTGGCCCATAGACGTGGCGAAAAGGAGAACAGGTCTGATGATTCGAGGCATAAAAGACACCCTCCGATATAGTGCTCCCTTGTTCGTCTGAACCCGCCCCGTTGAAGGTGTGCTTGCAGTCGGCACGAACACGAACACTTTTGGTAGATCTGACAGTGGCGTGGATCACCTCAAAAACGACAAGCTGTCGACTCATGTCACTGTCGCTAAAGTCACTGGGGAGCTGCAGGCTGAAACTGTACGCATACGGGTGATACCGTCTCATAATCGGTGAAACTCCAGTGTATAATTACATGCCCTTCATACCTTCATAAATTGTGCGAAATAATCATTCAGATCGGAAACACCATCTAGAGGCGCGATCGTGCCAATATATCCGTCTGGCCGAACCACCACAATTGCACCTTCTCCAGCTACCCCATAGTTTGCGTAGCCTCGTCCGCCGATGGCGCCCGTAACGTCTACATCATCAATCAAGATCCTGCATGTCATGTCAAAGCAGTCCATGTCCGAATCAATTCCCACTTACTTGGACCAGTGTGGTCTCAGCAGCAATGGAACACTCTGAAAGTCGAACACTTCCTTCTTCCCCTTGCTGATCGTGATTATATCAAACCTAGGGTTCGAGGGAGTTGTTGGGGCATATTTTGTTAAGAAGCTCTCCGGTTGCTGCAAGTCCTTCACCATCGAGTCGATCCTTTGCCGTTGTAGTGAATAATCGGGGTTGCCAATGAACACGACGATCTTGTAGCGGAAATTGGATGGTAGAAGGTCCTGGAGCTCGTATGGAAGCCCGTCGGCCCCTCGAAGGAATATTTGCGGGGGGAATCGTTCACCAATGATAAGGTTGCTAGCCAACGGT
>JBBPLR010000147.1:0-38943 GCA_038089915.1 Sutorius australiensis | reverse complement strand
AAGTTCCTGTCTGACATGAGAATTCCGTCACCAGCAGGGGAAGATTTGGCAGGTTCGGGATGGGTGAACACCAAATTTGCCGAGCCGAGAACGAGGCATGATATACCACTCGCGATGATCCCCACGAGGATCAAGAAAGACGCATACAAGTCGTTGTAAACTGCGCAAAGCACGCAAGCACCAACACTTGTAGCGATAGGAATGGTGGCGGAGCATAGGGTGGAAAAGCCACTGTAGGCAGGGTGCATTTCGGGGGCAGGTGCCTGAGCAAGATCGGCGATCGTAACCCCAATAGGCTGAGACCTTCTCCCCGGGACTATCTTTCCCTCTCCGTTCCAAGTAGCACATTCTTTCATGAAGAGCGCAGCCAAGTAACCAGTCTCTTGAATGACAGTTCCCGAGTGTGCAGCCCTGTATTTAGGTCCCTTGCAAACATCCAGCTCAAACAATGTTGTCGGATCCGTGTGAACGCTTTGGGAGAGGGTCGTCGGGGATTGATTGGCGCCGAAAATGCTGCGGAGGGATGTAGAATTTGTGAACGACCGGAGTCGCTTAGCTATCTGGAAGGCACCAGGGGTGTTGTACCATCCGAGCCAGCGTCTATTCCCATAGACATGAACCGTAGCCATGGCAGATATGGCATCATCACCGCCCATCAACCCTGCGACTCCAGCTAGATCGAGGGAAAATCGGGGCGGCTTGTCGAGTAAGAATGGGGGGATAAGCTCGGAGGTGCCGTTGAACAAGTTGGAGACATCGACCTGAGGAGTGTACACTGGCATTGTGGCGTCTGGGATACAGGTGGTTTGGGTGTGGTGGTTGTGATTGGCTGAAAATAAGCTTGGGGGTCCTTGAACGACGTCTGTCCTTTTATACTTGGTCCTTTTCAAGGTATTGTGGTCCTGGGAGAGTAATGAGGAACGCTCAGCTCTCCACTCCTATCCAAATAATCAAGTGGCAACGCTTGCATTTGGCAACTTCTAACGCCATGGTGTGTGGACATCTCCACGTTCGCTCCGCTGTAGACTCTCACACACGCCATAATCGGAATCAGACCTATGCCACATGCTGGGACCCTCCAATTCCAAACTTCATTCGAACTTATCGCGTCTATCTAGGGTCCACTACGCCCTCTCCAAGGTTGAAGCCCAGAAATTGGCCCATCGCGAATGGCACCTGATTGGAAGTTTCTCGCCATCCTGTGGACAGAGTTCATACAGAATGCCGTTTTGGTCCCTCTGCCACTCCATCATGATACGTGGCAATGCATTGGCGCAAGATAAGCATCGAGGTGTGCGCCAATCTCTCAATTAAAATCCCGAGACTCGGGCGCCAAGGAACCTAGTACGCCAGTTGTGAGGATTACTGTCACTGAGCGCTTCATCAGTCGCATCAGATATAAATGTATGTTATCCATAGGCCCTACGTTTACGGAGCCAGGTTGGAGATCAATAAAGATGGTGAGCTGTGGTGTAGAATGTGAAAGCCGCTTCCTCGTTTCAGTCTTGACCTTCCTATTAGTAAAGATAGAGGCCCTGATACCCGCAGTCCAAATAGCTATGTCTACTCGAGATGGCTATAGACCGCCATAACTGTTAAACGACTACTGTACATGCTACTGCTGAGCGCAGGATTGTACTGCATACGCGACATGTCCGATCGTCGCTACACTCTACGAACGTCCGCCGAGCACCAGCCCACTGGTACCAAGCACCGCTTGTACCGATCCCTATCAGCCAAGACCAGACATCGCCCGTCGGGACCAACAAACGCGGCGAACAATACCTCGGCATCTCACAAGAATGGCACGTTCCGCATCTCCCCCGTTGCCAGGAAATCCTCATCGAAGGCCTCCTCCGCAGCCTCTTCCTCGTTCTCACCATCATACTCACGTTCCTCTCCCTCTCCCTCTTCCACACCCTCGTTCCCCTCCCCCTCCCCCTCCCCTTCGTTCTCGTCCAGCCCAAAATGCATATCGTCCAATGACCCCGGCATGCTCGACATACTCGTACTCCGCGGCCGCCTCTTCTTCAGCTCACCGTCCTCCCCATCGCACTCATCCTCAGAGTCGAGATAAGTCGAGGACACTGACACGGATGACCGCGAGGGGAGGCCGGTGCTCCCACTCCCGCTTCCTTCGTCGATGGCATACGATGGCTGCGTGAGCGCAACTAGCCGGTTACCCAGTCGTTCAAACGAGGACATTTGCCTTAAATGACTGCTCCGCTGTCCGGTGCCGTCCGGTACCGCGACCGCTTCCGCGGATGGGAGGGACGGCTTCGACGGGAAGACGGGCTGTCTACTTCCGACGAGACTGAAGTTGCGTAAACGCGCGAGAGCACTCTGAGAGGACGTGTCCGAGCGTGCGCTCAGCGCTGGTGAAGGCGGAGTCAAATCCGGCAAGGGAAAGTCTCGCAAGGGTGGTCGCCAGTAATTGAAGTCGGTATAATCGGGTGCCCATTTACGATTGATTGGAGGGAACATTTGATCGACGAGATCCGTCATATGAATATACCTAGGAAAGGCAGCATGGTCTTATGAGCATCCCGATCTGGCTGAGAAGGCAACCAAACTAGACAACTTACGAAGACTTGTACCCTGCCAACTCGAGGAGCTCCATCTTGACCTCGCCACTCGGGTCGATCGTGAATATTCGTGCGCTCGGTATGTTGACGCTCCGATACGACAACGCATCCGTAATTCGGTTCCCAAAGCCCGCATAAAACGGGGTCCGAGGACCGTCGCCAAAGAGCCGCTGAATATCCCGAAGACAAGCCATCTTGAACACCTCGGGTTTGCGCATAATGACTTCGCTGTCAGACCCGCATCAGCGAGCATTCGTCATCATCACCCCCAAAGGAAAATGAAAAACGTACCGGTGAAGAGATGCCATCAGTCTGTCAGGACTCATGATGACGGGTCCCTCGGGGAGCTGGTAATCGTTCTGCTTCACCCCCTTCAGGTAGTCCCTCGTCGAATCTGCCTGACCGATGGCACGTGACGTGAGGTACATAACCTTGTACCCATTCCGAGTGATGTCGCTGTACAACTTCGCCACCCCGAGATGCGTCCAGTCCCGCCCTATCATTGTAAATATATGACCAAGACCATCGGATCTGTACGCATAATGAGTAGCTCCAATGCAGGAAGAAGAAAATAGCCGCACTTGGTTATCGTCCCGTCAATATCCGAGACAACAACATGGTCCGTCGAATCCCAAACAAATATACGGGCTGTGCACCCCGGAGCGCCCGTTGTAGAAAGCGAAAACGTGATCGTGTTCGCGCCGGGTTTCAGATTCAGAGATTTCTGTCAAGACGGTAGAGTGAGACCTGAGTATAGCTGTATAGCATTCGGACTAACAAGTTGATCCGACGATAACCGAAGCGTTTTTGCAAACCTCTTCTCCTTTATCACCGGCACGATATCCGGAACAGGTGCCACTGTGGGTGACTGGATGGCCGGAGTCGTCGCTGGGGCCGACGCCGATGGAGGGGGTAAGTGGGAGGGTACACGGTCCGGCTGACTGAGCTCCTACAAACGGCGTGAGCGCGTCCCAGCTCAACGACAAGCACAGCGATCAACCTGGTCCAGTGGTATAGCAGAAGTCTCCCTCAAAACGGGTCTTTCCGAAATCGGAATATCTCGACTTCGACTCCACCACCTTACCCAACTGGACGACGTGGACTTGCGCGTAGGCACTCCGACTGGTTCCGAGTCTGCCCGTTTCAGCTGCTCTTGCTCGCCTAAAGGCGGAGGGGGTTGTTCCGCTCGTAACGGAGGTGACGAAGGGGATGAAAGGGGCGACGGCGATGCAACGAGACGCTCCTCCCTGGTCGTAGATACCCACTGCTGTAAAGCATCCATCAACGGCGAATGTTCGTCTCGGGTGATGTACCGTTTATCGGTCCATCGCATCACAAGCCGATCATCTTGAACGAGGTCCTCGTCCGCCATTAGTTGCGTATAGTGAACGACACCCTGGCCAAACACACGCGCTGATTCTGCTTCGTCGCCATTACGAAGGATATCGCGGGATGTTATGAGACTGAGCTCAAATTCCACCGCCGTACCGTCGATTGAGACCTGGAATTTGGTCGGATCATCGTGCCGTGCTGTTATACGTACACCCGACCCAAACGATTTCTCATCCTGATACTCACCAGGCTCCTGGGGTACAGGTGATGGAGATGGCTCACCCTCGTGGTCATCGACGACTGGGAGAGGTGACCGGATTGTATGAGGACTCCCCTCCAGCTCCGGTGGAACGCTGCAACTGCGCGTTATCATAACATCATCCTCATTGACTCTGAGGCGCGTGTCATCGCCTTTGCTCTTGAGGACCGAAGAAGCCTGGATCGGTGAGGGCTGGGGAAATGCTCCCCATTCCCAAGAGTATTCTTGTACGGGGAGGGAAGAACCCGCCCCTTCGGCTGCTCGGGTGTCGTGCTTCGAAGAGAGGTCATCAGGAGACTCAGATACTGCACGACGGGAAGGAAAAGACGTCTGGAGATGAGACGGCGTGCTTGGTTTGGATGGAGGGAAAGGTATTCGTTGGTCTGCGCCTACGCCAGTGGGAACTTGAATATGTGATTCTGAGTGTACCAACTTGGTCTTGTCAGGTGCGGGGGAATGATAACCAGCAATGTCCAGGGCCATGTCTAGATCATGCCGTCAGACGCTGGTGACCGCGTAGCAGAGACGTAATAGCAAGTCTCACCATCAGTGTATTGTACATTGGGGGGTGATACTGCGGGTGCCTGAGGGAAATCGACTTCGAGTGGGGGTGTTTGTGGTGCTGAATACGATTGACCCCTTCTGCGGAGGGTCGATACGCGGTCGTGGGGTGCCGCGTTCAGGTCCAGGAACTCGGGCTCCGGCATCTTTGGGGCGGATAGTGGTACCTCTGGGGATTTGCTAAGCATGACAGGCGAAATCTCGTCTTGGGGTGCCGTCTTGGTGGCTGAGAGTATTGGACTGGTGACGAGGTCCGCCGGGATGTCCTCCTCCGTCTCAAAGACAAAGAATGCTTCGCCGGCATCGCCGATCTTCATGCTGAACGGTATCGGGTTGCCGTTGACGGAGACATTCACCTAGTAGCGTTTCATGACATGATCCGTCGTGACAGGGACTCGCTGCGCACCTTCTTCTCGGCGGGACGAAGCACCTGCAACTTGCCAAAGCGTACATGAAAAGGAGAACACGCGAGAACGATGTTTCCGTCATCGGTCTGTCTATGTATGACGATGATATCGATAGCACCAGTGAGCGTGGATGGGTTAATGTCCTTGTAGTACTGATATGGCGCGCTGATGGCGCTGACTGCGCCACGCAGGTAGTTCATGCGTCAACAAGGGTCGGAATGATGGTGGTAGGAGGGCAAGAGTCGGAACACTTGATCAATGCAACCATCGACCCTACACCGGCTATGACTGCACGTTTTGGGGTAACACGTGACCACAGCATAACGAAACGAGTCGGTACAAGTTTACAGTGTTTTGTTTTCGCACGTCTTACTTGTTGTCAATGATCGACTCGATTCAGACTAAACAAAACATGTACTAATGATGGCCAGCGGCGAGATGATCGTATATAGGTGCAATGACAGGCTAAAGGGAAACGTTAAAACGTCATCAGGACGGTCAGGTCTTCGGGACTTACCGGAATATTCCTCTCCCTGGAGACAAGGCAAGCGCTGAGCGAGCGAACGGAGCATGAAAACCATGTAATACACACCATTTAGTACCACCTGGCATAGTCGGGGCTGAAGCGCGTAGTGAGCCCAGGAAGCGGAACCAAATACGGGCGAGACTCACGAATATACGGGTCGGGGTGTTGCTTGGCCGTAAGGTCGGCTTCTGCTTTCTGAAGGATCTCGGCCAACGCTCTTGGGTCGTGAACATCCCTAGTGGTGGCTGTCGCATGGAAAGTCGACGAGGATGCGCTAGAAAACTCACCGGTGACGTTCAAACTCTGCTCTGATCACCATAGCCCTTCCGCGCCAGATATCTCTGCGAACGACCCAATCCAGCTCATTTTTCAACATGCGCCGATAGAGCGACTTGACATAGGATTTGTGCGCGGTCGAGAAGGGCGAGGTCGACATTGCCAACGATGGTTATGAACACCCCGCGTTGCACCAAATCCGATGGGAATTTTCATGATAACACCATATTTGGACTTGTCTATTTTGCGGATAAAACTCTTGATTTGCCTCGCTTCCGAGTCGACTTTGCCGTGACTCAAAAAGCTTGGAATGGACCAGGATGGATCCCCACTCGACACACTCACAATTTAACCAACGCACGCCCAAGTCAGGGCCTTACACGCCCACGACGAGATTCATGGAACAACCGCCAAAAATCACCATAGAAAAATACGCAAAACCGCCACCGCCAGCCAAATCACGAACGCACGATGCTGATCAACTGTTGTCGGTCGGACAACGCCCGATAGCAACGAATTCGCGTGTCAGGCAGGGCGAGCAGTTCAAGCGGGACATGTATATCGCATTTATCAACAGAGCACTGCAGGAAAAGCTCAATGTACGTGGCCTCGTGTGCTCATGGCTCCTGGAGCTGATTTCTTCTGCAGGGTCAGAGCAAAGACTTTGATGATCTCGTGGACCAGTTCAACCCGAGAAAAGTCGGCGAAAGCGCGACATCGTCATCTCAGCTACGACTGTGGATTCTCTCGTTGTCACACGCGCTCTCCAGGCTGGAGAAGCGCCACGCATCACTGGTCGAGGCCATTGTGAACCTGCCATGGACGACGATGGACACCGCTTTCGTAAAGTCGTACACTGTCTTCATTGGGATGCTCCTGAGCGCCAGGCCAGAATACCTTTCTCTCGTCCTCTGCAAGATAACCCAGGGTCTGACTTACCGTGTGTCATTACTCTAATGATCGTTGATTCTGGTGTGACCTGCTCGCATTTGTAGAATCCGGATTGCGAGCTCTCAATGCAAGTGATCCAGAAAGTTCCACCAATCCATTGACACGCAGCGTCGTGTATGACCGCTTGCATCACCTCCTTCGTCGTCTCTTGTTCCTCATACCTACCCTTCCCTCGACTCTGCAACCTCTTCTTGTCCGAAATTTCCCTCACAAGCGACAATCGCAGGTCGCGCAAGTAACATACATACGCAATCTATTACGGGTCATGGAATACTGCTCTGAGTTGGCTGATCGAATACTCGCGCTCATCATCGACCGCGCTCTTCAGATAGACGTGCGTTTATCTTTGGAGTCGTCTGTCGCCTACTGAGCTGTCTCAGGTCGAGATTCAAGTAGAGTTGGAGGAACTCGAGCAAGATGACGCATTGGAGAGCGGCGATTTGTTTGATTTCGATCCATTCGATGTTATCGTTGGTCAGGAAGGTGATGAAGCAGATTCCGATGCTGAGGACGACGATCTCGATTCCGACATATCGACGGACGTCTCATCCGACGACGGCTCTGAAGATGACGGGGACGATCTGCCGTCCAATATGCGGCACATGCAAGAAATGGTCAACAAACTCGACTGTATACTCAAACTGATATTCGATCACTTCAATCGACTACACTACATCACGGAGGCATCCAGCGTACGGTCGTCCTCACCTACTCCTCACCCAGCTAGTCCGTTTTCCCCGCTCGATTCTCCTCGTCCGCCTTCCCCCATATCTGGACGCGCGATGCGTGCTGCCCAGTTTCATGCCCTCTTGGCCATATTCGACCGTACTATCATCCGCACGTTCAAATCCCGATACACCCAATTCCTCATCTTCTGGTACTCTTCGCTCGATCCCGAGTTCAGCGACCTGTTCCAAGGTTTACTTGTCGAGAAGGCACTGCTCGGGCAGGACACCCCCACCGTGACCCGTGCCGCTGCAGCAAGCTACATCGCCTCCTTTGTCAGTCGCGCCCAGTTCGTCGACCGCGAGGGTGCGCGCAGAATGATGGCTGTGCTGTGCCAGTTCCTGCAGAGCCACTTGAACGCATTCGATAGCATCATACAGGCGGGACATGAGCCCCCCAGTATAGCGCACCACAGCGTGTTCTATGCTGTTGCACAAGCCGTGTTTCTCATCTTTTGCTTCCGATGGCGGGACCTCGAAGAGGAGCTGGACGAGGTGGAGTATCAAGGGAGGAAGAAGTGGATGGGCGAGTTGGACGTCGTGCAGCGGGCGATCACCTCGCCTTTGAACCCCTTGAAGGTGAGCCCCATCATCGCGTCACACCACATTGCACCCGCTCACGTTCGTGGATATCAGATGTGTTCGCCAAACGTCGTGATGCAATTCGCGCACGTCGCGCGCGCGATCGACTTTGTGTACTGTCATTCTATCATCGAGGCGAACAGACGGTCGGAGCATAATCCCAGTCTAGGGTCGACACTGCCCATGGCGCGCGTGAACGGGGAGGAACTCGTATCCGTGGAGCTGCATACGTTCTTTCCGTTTGATCCGTACAAGCTTCCGCGCTCGAGCTCGTACATCGAGGGCGTATACAGGGAGTGGTCGTCCGTTGCGATTGGAGGCGATGAGAGCGATGAAGAGGTGGATGTGGAAGATGCGGACGAGGGCAATGAGGATGTGAATGACGAACGGGACGATGTTGGGGTGCGATCTGTCGGTCCGAGTGGGGCTTCTTTGGCCCCTGGCGGACGTGATATACCCAGGGTCTCCCAGGGGTGCATTTCCGACGCAGATGGGCTGGGAGCATCGTTTGGTGGGATGAGCATCAGTCCTGCACAGCCGAGGTCGGTCATTATGGCTTCATAGGATGATAGATCGATAAGTTAGGGACGGAAGCAACTATGTAAAATGACTCAAGGAGCAGCTGTATGCATCGGGCAAAACCACAAAGACATCACGACCGGACGACAACAGGAAGGTGTGCAAATTCTGACAAACTGCCTGCAGGACCGTCCGTAGGAAGCCCCGTACGCGACCGCTCAAGCAGGGACAGCCAATCCCAATCTCGCCACTTCTCTCCGGGCGGGGGCGGCGACGCGACGAGCACAAAAGTAAAGTCCGATAGGTCTGACAGCTGAATGAACCGGAAGGTGTTCTTTCCGGGGCGTACACACGACGTGACGTCGAGTGGGTCCGACTCCTAAACAAAATGATTGAACATTGAATATGGAACGGACATGATGTGCAGTGCCGGGGATTAGCCACAGGCAGATGACTCACCAGTGTGTGGGGCAACCACGTTTTGCTCCGCTCCGACTCCGGGTTCACTTGGACGACCAATTTACCCTTCTTGGGCCAGTGGAGCAGGTGACGCTCGATCGCACCATCAATGTCTTGGAGTGGTGTGAGCGCGTCAGGACTATTGTCCTTTGACACAATGTCCACAGGAACCGAACAAAGGCGGAGGTGCATCCGAAGTCTGAACGGCAGGCTAGGAGGAGATGGATGAGGCAGCGTAGTACACCGAAGCAAGCTGGGACGTACCGGTCTCTGGATACATAGAACATCTCGTCACTCACTTCAATGTGAACGTCGACGATCTCTGCGTATCGCCTTCCTAGCTGTTTGAACCATATGCCAGAATGGGTAGGTAGATGGGACACAAAGTCGGTGGAGGCAGACCGGGTGTGAGACACGACCTGAGCGGGCTGGTCCCCAGTCGACTGTGTCGCACATCTATCTATCTCTGTCACCGTCATGGGTGGCAGGTACACCTGGGTAGCGTGTTGGATGGGCTCCAACGGCGTCGAACTGGGGTGGTCTTGAGTCGTGGTTTGGAGAGCTTCGTAGGGTGCTTGGTCCATTGCGCCATTAGGACACTTGATCAAGGGCCTGGAAGGCTGCAGCATCGCACGAGGTGCCGTGGGGGGTAATTTCGCTGCCGAGGAATCAGCCAAGGTGATGTCACAGTCCTTCCTCGACACGTCTGATACTACGGTGTTCGTTGAATTGAACCTGCTGCGCGTGTCGCGGGCCCAGGCATCCGCCTCATCGTCATCTCTATCGCGCTTCAGATGTCCACCTCCATCCTGATGCACGGGCGATTTCTGTAATGTGAAAGATGAGAGTTGGTATGTCATCTCTTTGGCTTGGCGCAGGAAGTTCCTGCATTGGTTGTCGGAAAGCAATTGGAGGCATCGCTCCGAGTCTAGAGGTGTTGGAGGGTCCCTCGCTTGGGCAGAGGCAAGAAGGACAGGAACGAGGTGTTTTCTGCATTCCTCAATAGTTGAGGTAGATGGTGGCGACATGCTATCATCCAGAAGTGGACCGAGTTGGCAAAAATGATCGAGTGCGTAGCCCGCAGACGGTAGGTGGTCCACAGCAGTCTGGGTTGAAGAGGACAACACAGGGCTGGAACGATCTTCTACTTTGACTGGATGGCCCACACGGAGGTCGTGGGTTTCGAGTGCCAAAGCTGGCTTTTCCCCCTGTGGACAATGGGCGTCATGTAAGATAAATAAATCATGCACGAGGCGAGGTGACGTACCGAACACGTGAACACAGAACGAGGCTGTTCTGGTACTGCGCTGGATGGGACGTCGATTGGCACAGACTCTAAAAATCGTTCAACTTCTCCTGGTTCTGGGGTGTAAACGTGTGGGACGGAAGAAAAGGGCAAACCCGCAAAACTATCCCCACGCGACAGGCGGCCATCGATTATCGGATCCGAGTCCGTCAGGGTTGATGCCACCTCATCGACATCTTCAGCTGACCCTCCAATTCTCTCAAGGAGTGTCCCAGGCAGTGACGGGGAAGGCAGACTCAGACGATGCAGAAGTTCGTTGTCTTTAGGATGGTCACTATCCTGTCGCTTGTGATAGCCCTGATGGTATGGTTTCTCTCTCCCGGTGGGCGTCCTTTTGCCCACACCCTTGTCATATTTTTTGAATCCGGGTGGAGACGAGGCCTCCAGCGAGCGTGTGGTCGCCGTCGTGTAAGGCGTTATGATGGGCGAAACAACGGGTTTTGAGATGGACTCATTAGAAATCAGGATTATATAAACTTCACATCGGGCAAGACGAACACTCGAGCGCTTGAACAGACAGCCTCATCAGACGCGCGGGTTCGGGTCCAGAGACTTTCAAGATCATGTCCCCGAGGCTGCTGGTGTTAACTCTAACGGATGCGCACACGAGGTCCTCGTGGCTGCCGCTAATGAACAGTGTCTACCAGACCCCCTACAAACGACATTCCGCTCCTCTCCGATATTCGGAGGACGGGACACTGCGAACTTAATTGGCACGAAGAAGCTCGCCGACGGACGGGAAAGTAACAACGAAGCCAACGGATGAGACGACAAATCTCGGTGACCGCAGGTAAGATCTTTACTCAAACCCGCAACATGACTCGATGTGGTGACCAACCTGAGGACAGACCGCTGGCCACCAGAATTACATACTATCTGCCGGGCTTTCGAGCTTCACCCTCGTAACCTTCTTTCGAGACCCGGTTGCACGACTTCGTCACATTCATTTCGATTGCTGGTCTAACGCTAGTCGAGCAACGCACCCTTCGTTACGAGGTATCACTAATTTTCCCCTCTTGTCTCTTTGATAATCGCCTATACAGCTTGCTATTCCGTTGCTGTCGCACAGCCTGCCCAATGGGATGGGTTAGTCAGGGTTAAACCAAGGACCCTTTTAGGCCAATTGCGACCCTTGCACGCCATCGAATTTACTCTTTTAATCCCATACAGTGATCCACTTTCGGGAGGTATAATCATCTGAAAGTCCATACTGGATGTGAAGCTCAAAGCGCCAAGTTTTTTGGCGAACGAGCCCGACTTCATCGCCTGTTCGCTTCTTTCATGACTACTATTAGTTGTCCCGATCTCTTCGGCTGTTTCGCGGGACATCTTTCCAAGCGAAAAGCTGGAGACACAGCGTGTCACCACTACTTGTCCGACCGCCCTCTGTTTCACCTTCTTCGGAAGTATAATCGTTATCTCTACGTCTTTGTGCGCGCTTCTGTGCACCCTCCCTGTCCCTTCTTAGATTCCTGTGCAAACCTTGGCCGCATGGGTGCAGGGTGAGTCCGTGATATGCTCAGATTTTGTGTCGTGTGAGTCATTAAAGACATACTCGGGGTGGGCAACGGGTAGAACCAACATTAGCGCACATTTACAGGTTCACCGATCACCGGCACCAGTCACCACCATCTGCAGCAAGGTAACGGCAACTCCGAGGCGCACAGAGAAAATCTGGTGAATGGGGCAAATTGAGGGGATCCCGTGAAGTTCGAAATATCTAATCAACTAGCCATCGAACCATCTCTGCAGTTCATCATCGTGGAATAAACCCTCAAGATACATGTACACATCCGAACGGGGACATGCTCGATCGATCGATCAGCGCTCCACTGCTATGAAGAGCAACGTTGTTTACATGCCTTACGCAGCAAGTGAATGAAACTGTCTCTTTACGGGACAGGACACGGCATTGCAATGGTGTGGGTCGTGGTTCGGGCCGTTGATCGGGCAACAATCCTGTAGCCACGAGATGAGCGCCACGAACCTCCTGTTTTCGACACGACGCAACGACTATCCAACTACGTGCGCCGCAGTAGGGATATCTGTGTAACCAAGAAAGCGGGATCAAGAAATGCATATGATTATCCAAGCTGATTCAGACTTAAAGACTCTGAGCAGACGTGCTAGCCCCATTCGGGACGCCGAACGACTGTTTGCGACCTCTATACGCCTCGTCATATAGGTCCCTGAGCAAGTCGAGTTCATCGATCGTTTTCTTTGGCGTTTTATCACGAACGATCCCCAGCAGAGCCTTGTGTGAAACGATGTAGACTCGTTGGTCCGGGAGCTGTGCCTCTGACAAGTTTTGCTTCACGCTCTGATGCGTTTCAGCAATGAACTGCTCGCGAGCAGCTTTGTACAATCCCCCCGAGTCCTTGGTCTCTGCTTCGTCGCTAGAATCGTACCCCATCTCCAGCATGAGGTTACGAATGTGTTGATCAGCCTTTGAGCGGACGATAAATGTGGGGATGCGGAAACGACGACAGTTTGCCAGGATGGCTTGGTCCGTCATCGTGAAACGAGTATTGAAGAGGACGACGACGCAGTCAAAGACGTAGAGTCCTTGGGAGTTGAAGTACTGCCAGTCGGGAATCTTTAGTGTCCCTGATCCTGGAACGTCGTACCATGCGCACTGGTCTGCGTGGTTGGGATTAGAGTACCGCCCCACCTCCAGGGTGGTTTCCACGACGCCGGTAGGAGCCGCGTTCGGGTCTTGGTTGCTCATGCCGCAGAGTGCGTTGATCAAGGAGGATTTACCGCTGCCAGCGACGCCAGCGACGGCGAAATGGAAGATCCCATCCTTGTATTGGATCTTTTCTTTTGCGGCGCGGAGCTCGTTGGCGGTGGGCATCACGACGGGCTGGATACCTTGCCTGAGCTGCCTTTCCACTTCCTCTTGCTCCATTCTAGCTTTCCTAGCCTGTTCGGCCGCAACGCGAGCAGCCTCTTCCGCGGCCATGCGCTCTGCTGTGATCCTCCTCATTTCTTCCTCCTGGGCTCTCCGACGTCGATCTTCTTCTTCCCGGGCAGCGATAGCAGCTCGCCTCGCAGCCTCTTCGGCAAGTCTAGCGCGCTCCCGTTCGGCTTCTAGCTCCCTTCTCATTCTCTCCTGACGCTCGCGCTCCTCGCGTGCACGTGCCTCTGCTTGCTCTTGAGCGACTCGGGCGGCATGTGCAGCGGCCTCCATGTCTCGGCGTATACGCTCGGCCTCCTCCCTAGCTGCTTGGGCGGCCCTCTCTGCGGCGAGTTGCGCCTCGTGCTCTCTTTGTCTCTGTTCTTGTGCTTCGCGGGCTGCGCGCTCGGCGGCTTCTCGGGCCAACCGAGCAGCCTGTTCCGCTTGTCGTTGTTGCTCCTCTGCGCGACGACGGGCTTCTTCAGCTGCCCGGCGTTGTTGTTCGATGGCGTGCCAGTCTGGTTCACAGTGGCTCGAGTGGCCTCCTCCCATTCTCAGAGCTGAAGGTTGGTGTGTGGATGCAAATAGGTATCGTTTCGATGAAGGGGTATTTTGAGGTCCAACCGGGCGTAACGAAGAACACGAATTCTTCGCCCGCATTCCATTTCAAAAGAACCAGAAACACGAGCATCGAACTTTCCCAAGCGTCACTTCGACCACACTCCGAGGGTTGGTCAAAAACGCTGCGCGACAGTGCTGCTTGCAGATGTCGATGAGTGCGATTGTGACGACAGCCTCGATTCACAGTTACGTTCCTGAGCACCGAGTACAATGTACGACGGCCTCTAGGCAGTCAACATGAACATGCTGATCGGTGTCGGCCAAAGTGCAGTTGATCTGCGCCACTTGTCCAGGACGGCTACGGAATGACGTCATGCGGAATTGCTGCTTCCCTAAGCGCTCGTTGGGTTAGCTCAGGTTCGAGTTACGAACATACCTCGATGTGTGCTGCGGGGACAGACATTTTTTTTCTAGTTTTGAGGCTCGCTGTATGCCGACCGCTTGTTTCATTTCAAGTCGTTGCCGATTTTCAACTTTCGCAACGTGGGTTCCTCGTTCCATTTTGCCGCCCCTCTCACGTCATGGAAGCACGCAACGCAGGATGGCTTTGACAAAAGAAAGCAAAAAAGCACAGCTAACAAGCACACTATATGAGCCATCTTGTCCATGGAGCAGCCCTCCATTCGTTTCTTGGACCTGCCGTGAACCCATTCGCGCTCCGTGTCGCGCGACTTTCTCCAAACCAACATAAATTAGGAATTCCCACTTTACCCTTTTGACCGATGTTTGGTCCACTCGCCAACACTTCCTCACTCATGTCTTCATTCTCGCTCGATAAACCGTCCCGCTTTTCCCTCGATATGTCTGGGGTAGCGGGCTTGATGGGCGGAGACAGCGCGATATCTGCCATGGTCACGACACACGTCTACGAGAACAGACGTTGGCTAGGCTGGTATAATACCCCAGGATCCTTCCAGATAGGTCAGCGATTGCGTTCGTTTGCGAAATCCGCCCCGTTCCATGGCACTTTCAGCTCCCCAAAGTCCCTCTCAGAGAACGTCCACACGGATCCTACGGCCTTGTTCGAGTTGGACGTTTGCAACGGACCCAAATTCCGTGCCGTACACTCGGGGACCGTCATCGAGGTAACTGGCTATGTGGCTGCACTCTTCATGAAGGAATGTTCTGCTTGGGACTTGGAGGGGAAAGTGGTCCCGGGAAGGAGGTCCCAGCCGGTCGGAATTACAATCGCTGACCTCGGTCAGGCTCCTCCCCCTGAGGTCCGCCCTGCGCACCGTGGCGTCTCCACCCTCCTGTCCACCATCGTTCCAATAGTCACCAGCATTGGCACATGCTTGCTTTGCGCTCTCTGCGGGGACTTGTACGCGTCCTTGTTGATCCTCGTGGGTATCGTCGCAAGTGGCATATCCTGTCTTGTTATCGGTTCAGCAGACTTTCTGTTCACCCATCCCGAGCCTGCCAAAGGGTCGCCTGCTGGTGATGGAATTCTAAGCTCGGACAGAGATATCGTCATATTGAGAGGAACAGAAGGCGCCGTGAATTCCATCACCCGTGGCAGATTCTCTCTTCGGTTCTCGAGCAAAGGCCACTACAATCTCATCTGGTGGTGTTCCCACCTCTTCTTCGTCCAATGTATCACCCAACTCCTCCTAATGCCCCAAGCATCGCTGTTCGGTCAAATCATGTTCCTTGCCTCGCTTTGTGCTTCTGCTCTATACAACTCTCGGATCTCCGCGTTGGACAAGGAGAAGATTCATCAAAAGCTTTTGTTCGAGAGGGTGCTCGAGAACCCAACGTTGACCAAGTACACGCTGGGGACGCGCACAGCCGCGGTAGTATTCATACTACTTGTCCTGCAGCTGCAAGACCCGACCGAACTTCTCAACGAACTCCTCCCCAACGACACCAAAGTGTGGAGGCAATGGAAGACGACGATCTTGGAACGGTTACTTCGCCCGAACGACCAATCATTCCAGCTCAAAAGCAGAATAGGCGACCTGAGCGGGTTTACGCGGCAGGAAAAGGATCTATTGGAGCTGCTTTACGAGGACGCACGAGCGGCATATAGTGGTTATAGGGAATATCTCCGGTTTGATGCACATTAATCCACCTCTTATTTCACTTTTGTTCGTCTTCCCCCATTTCGTATTCACTCGCTCGGTTCTTACTCTTTGTTTACTTGTCGATTCGTTTGGACTGTCTTCGCGGATCGTAGGTAGTATTTGTCCTTTGTTACTTATGCATGATTGGAACCAGATTGAAACTGACGAACCTCTCCGTATCATACAACAGGGCGAACACCGTGCTCGCCCTGTTGAGTTGGGGGATTCACATGAAAAAAACATCGCCGAGTCATCATCATCCCCGATTCATCGTGTATGAGGAACTCGCTATGAGTCCAATAGATCGGTATCAATACCACAGCACTTGTGTGGATAAGCTTTCATTGAAACAGCATCGTTCTAGTCACCATGCAGGATGCAACTCTGAAGGGGAGTCAGTCCCGAACAGCCCCAGAGCCTCGTCTTTGGCCAAGCGGAGTCGAGGTGGCGCACGTCTGCTTCCTTTCGCGCCACCTCCTCCGGAGCCGGACACCCCCTCATTCCCCCATATCGGTCGTTAGTGTAGCTTGGATTTGTATCTACCCAGTAGATAGTCCTATCATGTGTCCCCTCTTCCTCTCGGTCACCATCCACCAACGACTGCCAAAGACGATTTTCTTACTTGGTTGCCTAATTAGGAATGCTACATCAAGTCTGAATTTCAAATCTTGCTGGTGTCACATAAACTAGCTGCAAGGAACAGATCTTTGGGAGTACCTTGCAGTACGCGATAGTCTGGTCAAGAGAATCAATTTCGGCATAGGGGATACTGCAAGCAATCTTTCCTCGAATGTACGTTGCACGACGGCGAGCAGACCCTATGATCTTACTTGTGCCCTGAGTCCCCTGACCAACGCCCCCACAATTATGGGATATGCTGTGATCCAAGCGCTCGATCACAGTCTACGACAGAGATAGGTAAACGGACGCTCGCGCAGTACGCACACATAGTTGTTTGGAATACAGCCTGGTGGTTCAACTGGGTTGGTCCTCAGAGATTCGCCTCTACATAACGTGACTTTCTGATCGGATTCCTTGAGCAGTGATAACCTAGAGCTCAGGACGAACGTAAGTGATTAGAAATGTTCCGGTCTTGATGGGTACCTCTACAGCAAAGGATTTTAATAGCTAGGACATTCCGCGCGCCGATGTACGGTGTTTCGGCGTACGGTGGTATCATTCCTTACCAGAGCTTAACGGCTTGAATGGTTAGAAAGCCGATGCGATTTTTGCCAGGGTATCACATGGTATTGTCGACGTACTGCGGGAAACCAGTGTGCATAATCGGCATCGGCGGTCTTGTGGGCCCTGATGTGACCGTGAACCCCAAGGAGGATTTTACGCAAATACTTTTCGGGTACTGTCGCGGTCCTGTATAGCACTAGAAATCATGTCATAAATGTCGTGTACTGCACCCGTGTTAGTTACCGATCCCTTTGGTGCTACTTTATGCGGCCATCTCTTGTTGGCGGACACACCTGGCAGTATTCCTCAGTCTCAAATTTTTAGGGTACTGGTAGTTCCGAAGAACTTGTGCTCAAGTCCTTGTTTTTGTGGGAACCCTAAAAACCAGCACAGAAGACGTCTTGCGACCTAGCAACTTCGCCCACTGCGTCGGCCGTCGAGCAGTGCTCGTTCGTGTGACACAACCATATGCATGACGCTTGGACAGCTCGTTGGTTTCTATGGCAGTCCGAGGAGTCGAACCATTTGGCAAGGCTATGAATTGCTGTGCCACTTGTTTATGGTCCCACGCTGCGCTACAAGGCGCCTGTTGCACCGCCGATTTGACTACTACTGCCATCGGATCCGCTACGTCTGTTCTAGAAACTTGCTGGTGCCTCGAAGAGTGCGCCTTCCTGTGTGAATCTAGGATCCATATCCATGTGTCTATTCGCAGAGGCGAAAGCAGGGTATTGACGCAACCATGTCGTATATTCAGGTTGCCAGGTTCGGCCGGCGTGTCACAGTATAAAACTCAACCTGGCGGGATGGATCGATTCATTTCCTGCGACCGCTCGAAGCAACATCAGATTAATACCAGTCTTCATCTCATATCCTTTCACATCAGCCTCAAAGATGTTCATCTCCCAAGTTGACGCCCTCACTCACCACATCTCGGTCACGCCTTCAATCTCACTCGACAAATCTTCCCACCTTTCCCTCGATCTCGCGGGTGTCGCAGGGTTGATGGGTGGAGATGATGCCGTATCCGCTATGGTTGCAGTTCACGTCTACGGCAACAGACGTTGGCTGGGTTGGTACAATACCCCTGGATCATTCCAAATTGCGAAGCAGATTCGCTCGTTCGCAAACTCCACATCCCTCCATAGTATAATTTCCCCCGCAAAGTTCCCCGCCAAGAGCGTCCACACGGATCCTACTAAATTACTTGGATCGGAAATCCACGGTGGACCCAAGTTCCGCGCTGCGCACTCCGGGACGGTCATTCAGGAGACCGGCCACATGGCTGCGCTTTTCATGAAGGCATGCGCCGCTTTGGACTCGGAGGGTAAAGTGGTACCGGGAAGGATATCCCGGCCTGTGGAAATTACGATCGCCGATCTTGGCCGGGCCCCTGCCCCTGAGATGCGCCCTGCACACAGCAGCGCGTCTACGCTCCTATGTGCAAGCATTCCTATTGCTACCAGCATCGGTGCCTGTGTGCTTTGCGCGCTTTGCGAAGATTGGTATGGATCGCTGTTGATCCTTGTCGGCATCGTCGCTAGCGGTATATCCTGCTTCGTCCTCGGCTCGGCAGACTTGGTGTTTACCCATCCCGAGTCCGCCACGGGATCCCCCGCGGGCGATGGCATCCTCTGCTCAGATAGTAACATCGTCTTGTTGAGAGGAACTGAGGGCGCGGTTAATTCCATCACCCGCGGCAGATTCTCCCTCCGTTTCTCGAGCCAGGTTCATTACAATCTCATCGACCGCTGCTCTCTGCTCTTCTTCATCCAAAGTATCGCCCAGCTCTTCCTAATCCCACAAGCATCGTTGTTTGGCCAAGTCATGTTCCTCGCCTCGTTTGGTGTCTCTGCATTGTACAACGCCTGGCTCTCCTCGATGAACAAAGAGGAACTACAGCAAAGGCTCCTGTTCGAGAGGGTACTCGAAGGCCCGACGCTGTCCAAGTACACGTTGGGCACACGGACGGCTGCAGTGGTCTTTATGCTCCTTGTGCTACGGTCACAAGACCCAACGGAACTCTTAAATGAGCTCCTCCCCAATGATACCAGGGTGTGGAGGAAGTGGAAGGAAACAATTCTGGAGCAGCTGCACCACCCCGACGACAACTCGTTCTTGTCCGACAAGAAAGTCGGAGATTTAGACGGATTTACGCAGGAGGAATCAGATTTATTAGAGCTGCTCTACGACGACGCTCAGGCGGCGCATAACGGCTACAAGAACTATCGGCGCGCTGGTCCGCTTTAATTGTTTTATACATGATTTCCTTCCCTTTGTTAATCTCGAACAGTGACATTCATTTAGTTGTTAAATTCTATGTGTTAATCTCGTACATACCCGATTTAGAGATATACCCAATTGAACAGACAATTATTCTCTAGGACCGGGGAATGAACCTGCCGTGGGTGATGGAATTCATGAGGATCGACAACTTGAAAGATGCATATCAGTCCCACCATACATGCCAGAGCCACGTGGCCCATGGGGTCGACTGGCGCTGAATCACTGGACGAGTGGTCAACACATTGGCGGGCCGTTCAGTTTGAGTGATCTCGGAGGACTGAAAAGTGTTGCTGCCAAACACGCTATGGAAAGGCTAAGATTGACCGATTTTCCGTGTTATAAATACACCCACAACACATGGTAAGCGTTATCGGTTTTCCCATGAACGATTGCACCCAAACAACTCACCAAGACGTGATGGGTTCAATATTGATGCTGCGATTTGTCCCACTTGCGAGTCTATCGAGTCTCGTGAACAAGGGATGTTCCAGGTTTTAGTAGCTCTGCGGTTGCCCTACGAGTTCCCTTGTTTAGTACCTTGTCGGACTCGTTGGCGTCCTAACACCCCTTCTTTCCCACCCTCGGATAACTGAAGCATTCGAGCGCATTGTCCCCCCATTCGGATCCGTTGGTTCTAACACTCTTGTACATTCTTGACGTACTTGGCATCATGCAGCGTCGCCTCGCGCTCTCTACTCTGGGACTCGACAACTCCAACATTACCTTTAACACCTCAGGCGTAGCCGGCATCTTTGGTGGAGATGAGGCTGTATCTGCAATGGCAACTGTCCATGTCTATGAAAACAGGCGATGGTTAGGATGGTACAACTCTCCGGGGTCATATCAGATCGCTAAACGATACGGTCTCCTCGCAAAATCAAGATTCTTTGACGGATTTTTCCCTGGCGTTCGCACAGACCCTGCCACCTTGTTCGAACTGAATGGCTGGAAGGGTCCCAAGTTTATAGCTGTCAACTCGGGTACCGTCATCGAGGAGACAGGTCACTTGGCTGCCCTTTTGATGAAAGAGTGTGCCACTCTGGAAGGGGCCGTTGTCCCAGGGAGAGAAACTCAACCCGTGGGCGTCACGATTGCCGAGCTCAACCACGTTCCTCCATCTCGGATGTACCCCAAGCGTATCAATTCATATTCTCCCATCTTCGCCAGCATCCCCATCTCCGTTAGCATCGGCACCTGCGTCGTGTGTGGTCTTTTTGGAGATTGGTTCGGGTTCTCGTTGATCCTCTTGGGTATCATCACGAGCGGCATCGCCTGCCTTGTTATCGGCTCAGGAAAATTCGTGTTCACCCACCCCGAGCCCGCCAAGGGATCCCCTCCAGGAAATGGAATCCTCAGAGATAAGGAGGTCGTCTTGCTCAGGGGCGAAGAGGGCGCCGTAAATTCCGTTACGCGCGGCATGTTCTCTCTAGATTTCCCCAGCGAACCCCATTACAGAAACATTGGATGGTGTTCCGTCCTTCTCACTCTCCAATTCATTGCTCAACTGCTACTTGTTCCCCAATGCTCACGGTTTGGCCAAACCCTGTTCGTCGTATCACTCGGCGTCTCTTGGATTTACAGTCTGTGGCTGTCCGCCTTGGACAAGGAGAAGATTCAACGGGAAATCATGCTCGACAGTGTACTTCAGAAACCGGTCTTGACCAAGTTTTACTTGGGCACACACACAACGATGGTCGTTTTTACCATCCTCGTTCTCGACCCTGAAAATCCAGCTAAATTGCTTGACAAACTCCTTCCGAATGACACCGAGGTCTGGAGGCATTGGAAGGATAAGGTCGTGCGGCGACTTCGCGGAAAGGAGAAGCTCGAGTTTGTCGAATCAGATTGGCAGGTGGATGGGTTTAGTCAACAGGAGACTACCTTGCTCAAGACGCTTTTCGGAGATGCTCAAGCAGCTTATGGTGGTTATATCCGATATGTAACTTCCAAGTCAACTCTCGAGTGAATTTTTGTTCTGTTCAGTTCCTGGCGAGCTCCACTGAACCCATCATGATCACGTTAAAAATGTATATGACGCCCTCCCCTTTCCACTGATTGCTACTCATCCCTTCCTTCTTGTCCTTGTCTCGCTTCTCAGTTGCTCCTTCGCCTGTTATGTTGTAGCCTTGTAGCCACCCAACGCTCCATGCTTGTTTACAACTTTGATTCATTTGGTGTATCATTATTTACCATCAGTTGTCTTCTTCCAGGCCATGCAGCTAGGTGGTATGTACCAATTCTGTTACTGATTTGGATCACTTGCTGTCTGGTACTAGGCTACTGGCGCGAATAAACACTGATCCGTGCGGGGCACGAGGGCGAAACGAGTCCGATGTAGTTCTGGTTCCTGTCATCAAGAGCGATCTGCAAACTCGACTATATTTAATCAAACTCGGCACTGCAATAATTCAGATATTCATGACCGACAAACTCTCCAATCTGGCAACGACGTGATCGGTGACAGTACTACATAGTAGGTAGCGAGGTAGCCTAATACTCGAATAATGCTAGTAGGATGGTATGCTCGAATGAATCACAAGGGCTAAAAGTGACACAACTATGTACATGAGAGGTGCGCACGGGAACAATACAGCTACAAGAAGCGAGGGATGGAAAGCACAAGCAGCCGACGGAAGGTGATGTTAGTAAAGGCAGAGCTCGGAAGAGGGTATCGCATGGGTCATCAGGGCGAAAGGAGCATTCTCCGGTAGATGGACGGAAAATAAATCACTTGGAAGTTGTCCTGGAAGTTGTGTACTGCATGTAACCACCGTAAGCCGCTTGAGCATCTCCGAACAACGTCTTGAGCAAGTTCGTCTCGTCATGATCAAACCCATCTACATCCCAATCTGACTCGAAAAACTCGAGCTTCTCCTTCTCGCAAAGTCGCCGTATGACTTTATCTTTCCAGTGCTTCCAGACTTTGGTGTCGTTGGGAAGGAGATCGTTGAGCAGTTTGGTTGGATTGTCAGGGCCAAGAACGAGGAGAGCGAAGACCACCATCGTTGTGTGTGTGCCCAATTCATACTTGGTCAAGACAGGCTTCTGGAGTACGCTCTCGAGCAAGATCTCCCGTTGAATCTTCTCCCTGTTCAAGGAGGACAGCCACGAATTGTAAATCCAAGAGACACCGAGGGAAGTGACAAACATGATTTGGCCAAATAGCGAGCATTGGGGAACAAGTAGTAGTTGGGCAATGAATTGGAAGGTGAGAAGGACGGAACACCATCCAATGTTTTTGTACTGGGGTTCGCTGGGAAAATCGAGCAGGAATTTGCCGCGGGTGATACAGTTTACGGCTCCCTCCTCGCCCTTGAGCAAGACAACCTCATTGCCTTGGAGAATCCCGTCGCCAGGAGGGGATCCCTTGGCTGGTTCAAAATGGCTGAACACGAATTTTCCTGAGCCGATAACGAAGCAGGCGGTACCACTCGTGATGATACCCAAGAGAATCAAGGAAAACGCAAACCAATCACCAAAGACACCACAAGAAACGCAAGTGCCTACGCTAGCAGAGATAGGGATGCTGGCGAGGATGGGGGAATATGCATTGATGCGTTTGGGGTGCATCCGGGTTGGGGGAACGTGCTTGAGTTCGGCAATCGTGAGTCCGACAGGCCGGGTTTTTCTCCCCTCCACAACCAATCCTTTTAGATCCCCACACTCCTTCATGAAGAGGGCAGCCAAGTGACCGGTCTCCTCGATGATGGAACCCGAGTGGGCAGCTCTAAACTTGGGACCCTTCCAACCATCCAACTCGAACAACGTAGCAGGATCGGTGTGGACACCTGGGAAAAATCCGTCAAAGAATCTTGATTTTGCGAGGAGACCGTATCGTTTGGCGATTTCATATGATCCTGGAGAGTTGTACCACCCTAACCAACGCCTGTTTTCGTAGACATGAACAGTGGCCATGGCGGACACAGCCTCGTCTCCACCAAAGACGCCCGCCACTCCCGAGGTGTCGAGGGTGAAAGTGGAGGAGTCGATCGGCAACGTGTTCGGGACCAACGAACGACGCTGCATGGCGCTAGAGATGTCGGGAATGTACATGAGGGCGTGGTAAGAGGGATAGAATTAGTACCTATGGCAGCCAGATATTCCCTTTGGCGTCGGCGCTAGAGTGACCAATCCTACTTATGAAGGGATGGTGGGAAAGGTACCAACAAGGGACGAAAGGATGGAAAGGATAGGCCCAACTTGAAGTTACCACTCGTCCACAATCTTGAAACCCCACAGTGGGACGATAGCAGCGCAGCAGGGCCAGTGGAATTTCAAGACACGGTACGATCGAGAGTTTGTCCCTCCGTCCATGACTGTCGCCCTAGTTCAACACGTTGATTCTCGGCGGTGGCACTGGCTTTTATCTCACGAATTCAACCCGGTCTCCACGTTTGTCACTCCTATTGATGGCCCGCAGCGCCCAATGCCATACAAGGTGTAGCACCCAGCACCCTATCATTGAGTCAACCGGCCATGCTAGATTAAGTTTAGCTCGTGTCCCGTATCCACATTCCACGCTGCAAGTGGAAGCAAATTCACCGTCATTTGTGAGCGCCCGTTCCGATTGACAACTTCCCCGCTTCCCTTTTCCAATGAATTGTAGGTGGTAGCATGTTCACAATCCTTCAAAGCCATCTTTGCAAGGCCAGTGAATTAGACTGGATACGTGCAAACTTGAGCCTCTTTGCATTGACGGCCTACTACCTCGTGTTGCGCAATTTGAAATATCCCCTGCCATGCCGAGTACACGGGGGGGCTCGAACACGCGACACAGGGGAACCCTTGCAGTTTATTTCCCAGTAGGAATGAATCTCGAGGAAAGTACTTTGTCGACGTAGATGAGTCATCGTCACCAATGAAACACCTACTAATAGTATCCACGCTAACCTTACAACGCCGGTTCTCTGGAGTTTTGATCAAAGGCTGATGATGAGATGATGAAAATGTACTTGGCGACGGAGCGGTACCAGAGCTTTCCAACCTTCGAGGTGCGGGATTATTGTGGACTCTTCATGGTCGGCGCAAAGATGTATCCCCGTAGATGATCGGTAGCTCAAGAATTACTATGGTCCGTTGTCCCGGGTGAAGCTGCGCATACGAAACCCACGTAATGCTAATATTCAAGTCACCGAGATCTGCAATCGAACTGAGCACTAGCCTACAATGTGGTGCCCGATCCATGGGTTCACGAGGCCAATCCATGTATCACTGGCCACCGGGCCTATGGTAGAAGCACACCAAAGTTTTGGCACTTGGAACTCGAGCGGGTGCTACCTTCACGTGACTAAAAGATCAGGTCACGTGTATGTAATCGCGTCAATCGATAGCGTTGTTTGGCGTTGTGTGGCCGGAAATTGTTTGGTCCGGTTGAGCAGCTCTAGCACTTAATCCCGGACCTTACACTCATTCTTTCTTTCGTTCTTCAAGACTTGACGCCTTGTTCTTTCCCTAGCACAAAGCCGGTTACTTTGGCTTTTTGGGCTTTTTGTCACGAAGGCTTTACGCCGTCTCACGCACACACGCACCTTACGCTCGCTCATCAAGAATCATTAAGAATCGGTTACGATCGTGTTGACAATGATTCCCTTCATCCTAACCGTTGCGCTCAGCTTCATTTCGTTCTTAGCTTCCGCCTTCGTCATTCTTCGTATAGTGATTCCCATCTTGCCTCCTCACCCTTTGAGCCGACGTGTAGCTCCGGTAAGCGCATATCATTTCGGAAGCTGTTTCAAAATTAACATGCTGTGCACAGTCCGAGTTCGGACTTCCCAACTATAACTTCCGTTCGCTTTCAGCGGCCGACAAGAGTCATCTCTGGCTCGCCTCGCTAGATTTGCTGGCCTTGTCTGTCTTCATCTGGCAGGCTGTGTCAGAATACTCTGGCAGAGCAACTGGTCTTGCTGACACCTGGGATATTGCCGCTTCGGCCAGGCTATGGTTCGCTTTAACGATCAGGCAGACTTGCCTTCTCGTTGTTTCGGCATTGACGGTCGTCCATATCCGGGCGGGCCGTTCGGTCTCATTCGGTCGCAAACACTGGATGATATGGACCCCGACGCTACTCCTCAGTCTGACATCCACGGCACTCGCAGCGGTCCTTGCGGGTGCAGGTGTTCCAAGCCTATTCCCTGGCCTTATTGGTTACTTGACCACAACTGCCATCCTCAGCACCACCGCCTTTGGCGGACTGGTCTATACATTGGTGGTCATCAGGCGCAATTTGACGGCCTTGAATGAACCCGCAGACAGCTGGCCTCCGGTGAAGGAGGTCGAGGAGAAGCCGCGCTTATCTTTCGCTACCGAAGACGTTGACGGCCTTCGAGAAGGTAGCTCTTGGCTCACATCTGATGCTGGTTCCTCGCGTCACGAGAGTGTGTCGAACTGGTCTTTCTCCACTCACCACACTCGGCAAGGGTCCGTGCATTACAATCCTGCTACATCCCGCCCTTCCTTGCAACTCAAATCATCATACTGGTTTACTCCATCTGCTTCGGGTGCCGATCCTTCCATCCCTCCCGTGCCTCCGCTGCCATCTGTCTATCGAGGAAATTCTCCTCAAACTTGTGCTGTAAACGAGGACCCTGACCCATTCCGTCGTGACGTCCCGAGTCGTCCTCGATTGGGATCTCAGAGTTCTTGGTTGTCCTCCCCTTCGGTTTCGCAGACCACCATGTCTATGTGGTCTTACCCCGCTACCCCAATAACAGGTAGTGCTGCCGAAGGCAACGTAATGTCATTGTCACACACGTTGCCCTCTCGTCCAGCCACTCCGATGGCTAGCGCTGCGGATCTTAACGCCACATTGCTTCCTCAAGTGGTGCCTTCCAGGCCTGCTACGCCCGCTTTATCGAGCGCAAAGGTGCTTGGTGGTTATGGTTACACTACTGACACTGAAAAGGGCATTACTTCGTTGGCTGTCAGCGGGGCCGAAATCGACATTTCTTACTCTAGATACGTCCTTTGGTTGCTTTCTATTTGGGTTCCCTTCGTAAGTGTTGTCCCTAATATCTTTACCATCACACTGAAGATTTGCTCTCAGACCTTGGCTCTTCCTTACTTGGTTTCGATTGCAAGCACAGGCTCTGCTTCAATCGGAGCGCTTCCAATCATGCTTGTACTCTCTGTGACATTGTCTTCTCCTCTCTTGGCCTTGAACATTGTCGTCCGTTCGCCCATACCTATTCCCACTGGTCTCTTCGGTATGCAAGCCGAGCCTCCTTCTGCCGTGATGCGTGCGCCGTCTCCCACTGATAGCTTGGCTACATACTTGGGCGAATATAAGAGAAGCGGCAGTGTCACAGTTGTCGAGGGTCGCCGTTCTGGAGACGTCTGGATTTCCCAAGGCGATGCGGTAGATGGCAAAGGGAAAATTGGTCGCGCCCTTGGGCTTATTACCCCTCTCCCTAGGCTGGCAGTCCTTCCGCTAGAGAAAGAGAAGCGGGACGGTGAGGTCACGCCGCCTTTACCCATGCAAGAAGATACCTTCAATACCATGGCCATTCCTCCCACTCCTCAGTCCAGCAACAGCGCTGAGCTAGGTGTAGTGCGTAAGGAATCAAAGGGCTCTTCTCTTTATTCCGGCAACGAGGCTTTCGCTACCAAGATCATGATCGCTCAGAGACACTACTCGGCTGTTGCCACCACAGTCGTTCTTCCTGCGTCTCCCAACAAGACTGGTGCTCCTAATGGTTTGTTGGGCGTGGCCACCGGGGTTGATGTCGTACCAACGGTCACGGTTACTTCGTCATCTCATCTTCGCTCCCGCTCGGTGTCCTCTATCACCGGTCACGCTGTCACAGCTGCCGATGCCAGTGCACCTCCTTGTCAACCTCTGCCTCCCACGCCTCCTAATATCCGTAGCGCCAAGCAAACCGCCAAGCAGCTCCACAGGAAGTCTTACTCGTCCGACTTTTCTTTCAGTGCTACTGTGAATGACATCAAAGAAATCGATGCATTGACTGCTGGTGTCCTACCGCTTCTTGTTCCTGGTCTCAGGCTTGGTGAAGATATGAAGATACGCGACTGGGAGAAGTTTTCCCCACCCTTGAACAGCACAGTCACAAAGAAGAAGCCTACGGATGTCCTTAAGAAATCTGCTGGATCCGAACCTGGTCTATTGCGTAGAGATGACTTTGCTTCCCCCCGGTTTCACTCGACTCCTGCGCATGGAAGGAGGAGCCATAGTGGAAAGAAGGTCTCTGGACACAAGCGAAATAGTCTCAGTCTTCCCAGGTACCTGCGATCGATATTTTGCTCAGTGTGCCGTCTGACCTTGTTTTGATCCTCAGTCTTAACCTTGACAAGGATGCATGGCAACACGATCTGGATCGGGAACTGGTTACAAGAACTGAACAATGTACAAGCCTGCCTCCCGGTGACGCCGCTAATCAGCGGGGATTTCTTCCTAATCTCATCACGCATCCGGTGACAGAAAATGAAGTCCAGCACGCACCAGTGACGGGCGGGTCTATGGGTCGTTCAATGTCCACTCGTAACACAGGCCTCCGAGTCGAGATTCCCGATGGATCTAATAGTGCCAGGACTTCGCTCGCTACTCTCATCCCACCTTCGGCCGCTTCAACCGTCACCTTATTTGATGCTGAGAGCATCTTTGAGCCCAGTGCTCAGAGTACCCCATGCGACGCTCAGAAAGGTCACCCATGCAGCAAGAAATACCAGACCGCGGGGTCTTGTCGCTCTAGTATCGTATATGTCAAGTCTGACGACGAGTCCTCTGAACCTGTTGCCTCTGTGAATCGTACCGCCTCCCCGATGGCCGGCACAGTGAAGCGCAAGTCGACGTTAGAAAACAAGCCAGCTTCGCAGAGTGGTGGGCTTCGTCAACTTTCCCTTCTCAAGGACCGCAGTTCAAACAAGGAAGGCGATGCTTCCAAACTTGCTGGGACGCGGCCGCTTATTCTTGCAAAGAAGAAACAGAGGGCGAACCCGAAAGTGCCGAGCGACGAGAATGCCAATCCTAATGCTGGGGACAAGTACCTGAAGCCACTCCAACTCAGACGCTCCGAGTCGAGCAAGATAAGAGGCGTACTTCGCAGGGACGAAGTATTGCCGACCGTGGTTATTAGACCGCCCTCGACCAATGCCAAGATGGGATCTTCATACGAATATCGATGAACGTTTTAATGTTTTTGCATTTCCTCATGAACATTTTTTCAGACTGGTTGGATGATGTTTGACGCCATGCTTTTTTTCGACGTTTTTCTTTCCTGAATTGCTTGCGATTCTACCCTCGACTCATAAGAGTTTCTTTTTGCACTACGTGACCCTCGGCATTGATATGATGTCCATACCTCTCCTTGGGAACATACTACACATAGAGCTACATATAGTGACTGATATCTTTCTGCGTTACCTTATCTGTCGACCTATTAGGTTCATCCCCCATGCTTGCTACATAGTATGCGAAACGTTTACTCGGTTTTGGGTGTGCTGTGTGATGATGGGTCTGATTGTACTCCTGTTTCTCGTGTTCTCGGTTATTAATAGTTGGTCATGTGAAGGTTCAGTTCGCATGGTAGTCATCCTGTGTTTCCATTCACAAGAGATATGGGAATCTTGGACGGGGAATTTCTACCCCTGAGCGATCTACGCTGTCGATTTACCTGGGCCTGACGGCGAAACTGTCGTGCCGTGTGATCTGACGGTCTGTGATCTCGATCTGTTTTAAAACCATGACAACCTACAGCTTTTCTATTCTTGTCGTGTGTGTACCACGCACGTTCAACAGTACTGTGAGCGAAAGGGGCTTTATCTGTCAAGTTTACCTGATTTGGCAAGAACTTTAGAATTCAACAATGGCAAACAACCTCGCTCGTCCATACCATTTGGATCCTGTCTGGCTACCGTCCCAAGGCAGTGGTTCCGGCTCTCGCTCTACACACACTAGACCTCTCTGAGGTATTCAGTCACTTTGGGCGAGAACTCCAGGCCCTCACATCCTCTGATTTCTCGGTTTCTCCGTGACGTTACAACACTTGGAATGAAGTCCGAGTCTGAGACGCCGCAAACGTCTACCCCGGCGCAGACCCAACCTTCTACGCAGTATACCACGCAGTGGGGTACATCACGTGCGCCACAGTCCCTTCTTTCTTGAGCTTGATCACAAGCCGTTGGATTGGTTGGTCAGAAATCCCCATCGACCCCGCACTCCAACAGCAATCTCAGGTGGCGTCAGTCGAACATGTCTTTCATCTAACATCTCGTTGTAATGCTAAATGCCACCCAGCGCGACGACCTATTCGCATTACCAATACTCGCAACATTATCCACAGGCGGCGTATACGCACTACCAGTATGCCCCCGCGATGAACACGGCACAAACGCAGCAACGTCAAGTTACTGCCACCACGACGGCTGCATCAGCTACCAGTGGTGTGGACACTGCTGACGTGGCCACATTGAACGATGCACTCGGTAGTGCTGGTGTGGATCTAAGGGTATTGCTTTCCCCTTGCCCTTTGTCGAGCCCGTCTAACGATATGCATGCAGGCTGAAGAAGAGAGTCTGCAGCGGTCATATGACTCGCACCAATCATACCGTCCCTTTGAGGATCGTTCAAAGAAGCAGCCCACAACGCCGTCCTTTGACACACGTTTTATTGGGCCAACGATGCGCGGGATTGGAACGCAATACAAGGTCACCAAGGTGCCAGAAGATTCTGTAAACTATCTCGCCCTTGCCCTTCGTGCTCGATTACAGGATCTCGTCGTGGCTATGATCGCGGCCGCGCATCATCGTACGGATGCGCAATATGATAAATCGCCGTCGATGTACGAGGATGGTACTCCCATGTGGAACGTTGTTGTGCGTAATGATCTAGTGAAACAGCTTTCCGTTCTAGAAAAGTCCGAGAGGGAAGAGGAAATGAAGATTCGGAGGGAGCGCAAGGAGCGGGCCGACCTCGCAGCTGCGCATGCGGCTAACCTGGCTGCACAGGCTTCTGGGGTTGGAGGTGCAATGGCCGTAGACGATGACGAGGGTGCACCGAAGAAGAAGAAGAAAAAGGAGGGTCCTGGTGTCACGGCGAGAAACATGTCCGAAGATGTGCGCAAGAAAATGTCGAATGCGGTTGCTAGTCAAGCTGCGGGGCTCGGAGGCAAGTACGCATGGATGACTGCGGCCAATGCCCCTACGACTCCGAAGCCAAAGCCGGTTACTTCTGCGCCTGCGCCTACAGTCACGATACCAGCTGCGACGACGTCGACGCCGGCAACGACGACCGCGCCCGCTGCGTCTGCCACCGCTGGTACGTCGTGGGCCCGTCCGTATGTCTTATCAAAGAAGGCTACTGCGTCCAACCAAACTGCTGAGGAAGATGATAGAATGTTGGTCACGATGCGGGACGCAATGTTTGTAGTGGAGAGGGAAAGAGGGCATGGCGGTGGACGCGGTGCTGCTCGGGGTTGGATCTGAATTATTTCAGGGGTCGGCGTTGTTTAGATGTGTTTATCAATAGCCTTGAAAATAAACATGGACAAACAACATATCCCTCCTCAAACACGGTCATTCACGGGTCGTGTCACCATGTCGGGAGAATCTTCACAACGCTCGTCGCTGATTGACGTGTAAGTATACAAGTATCGCATCTGAATTCATATCTCACCGTGTCTTGCTATAGCACATATCAACAGCTACACTCGTTTCTCACCGGTCGTCGTGACGGAGGGTCAGTGGAGCAAATATCCCAAAAAATAAATCCTCGCATTTCGCAAATTCGGGATGTCTCAAAGCCCTACGGAAAACCAACGCCCGCGTCGCGCAAGGCGGTCGAGAGTGGCACAGTCACGCTTCCGGACGGCTGTGTTTTGCAAGTAGACGACGTCTCTAAGGAGTTCGCCATTGCGCTCAGCTCGCATTTCGAGATCGACGAGATTCAGGCGTTCATCCTGCTTCGGTCCTTTCTCTACAACGAAGGATTGTCAATAAGCTCTGGGTCGAGCTCGGACAAGAGTCTTGTTGAGGAACTCGTTGCAGCCATCACACCGTTCTACTATTCGGAACGCCTCTTTATTCTTCGCGTCCTCATCCCCCTTTTCCGTGCTCAGGAGGATTCCGCTGACCCGATACACGACATTGCTACGAAGAACCTCCCCGACATACTTCCGGACGGTCGCGCTTTTGCTGACTCGCTTATCTCCGAATACCTACGAATAACGCAGGAGGGTATACCAAATGTGTACAGTGAGGATCCGAGGGCTGCGTCTCGTTGGGTCAAACAAAATGCCAGGGAGCAGTTGGCGATGCTGGAAGTCCTCTTCTGGATAATGTGGGGGTATGTCGCTTGCGAGGGCGAGCTAGTGGTGAAGCTGCTCGAAGCCGCCTACAGCACGGATCTTGGTTCCTCACAACAAAACTCTACTCTTCTTCTAGACGAGGAGGGCATGCAAATTCTTCAAGACATTGCCGGCCTCTGGATGCTCATCGCGATCGAGGTTCTGGAACTAGAGAGGGTCGCAGAGCCGGATGGTATCGAAATATCGGTGACACCCACAAACAAGACGTTCTACACTTTTTCTCCGGATGCTTTGAAACGAATACACACCCTTGTGACCTCCAACTCTGGCAACCAGCACGCATGTACCTACCTAGCGTGGGCTTTTGTGCTTTCCCGAATAAGCATCAAGATCGTAGACATGAAGGAGGTCCCTGATTCGTACCGCTCGTTCTATGATTCCACACATACACATCCGTCCCGCGGGAAAGAACGAGAACCGACGTATGTCCTCATGGGTCGCGTGGCATTAAGCAACGAAGTGGGCCTGTTCAAGTTGTTATACAACCTGTTGACGACTTCGCCCCTCTTTGTCACCGCAGTCGCATGGAGGACGGGTTCTACCGTGACTGATCCCAATGCAATTGCATTTCGCTCTGTATTGAAGGGTAGGTAGTCATCCCTCAACTAAACTCAAATTGCTGACTTTCTTTCAGGCTTCCTAATGGCCGTTGTTGAACTGGTTCCCGTGGAGCTCATCCCAGATTTCGACTCACTCGTGGAAGTGTGGATTGCATTGTTTGGGAGAAGCGAAAGTCGGTCCGTGGCTGGCATATGTCGACAGTTCTGGCAGTCCGATTGGCGACAAGGACTCGCACGGCGGGCTCTCATAGATGTCGCTCGGTCACGCTTTCCGATCCACTTTAGACCCCTTGTCAGGCTTCTGCGTGCAATGACCGCGTCCGGGTTCCTTGACACTGATCCTCTTCGTGTGGGATCGTCTGCGGACTACTCCCAGTCTGGGGATGAAGAAGAGGCTGAGCAGGGGATCTGCGCTCGGCATGTCTTCTACTACATGGCCAAGCTCCCGACCTTTTCGCTCGTAATTCCCCTTTCATCATGTACAGGGCCGAATGCCGTGTACGATAGGGTTCAATATGGACGCTCTGCCTCTGCCCCCGGACCCACGTATACCAACATCCGCGCGATCCGATTGCCTGGCGGATCAATAATGGGTCCGCGCTCCGCTGGGCGACTTCTCAGCGGTGATGGTGGTGAGTTCATTGCAGTGTGTTGGCAGCACGAGTACAGCGGGTGGAAGGTTGTTCTGGACGTGCTCACAGAGTACGTTACTCGCCGAAGTACATATGCGAGTACAACGGACCTATATCAGGACGTCACGTTTGGTCGGACGGGTCCTGGATCATCGCCACTGACGCTGAGACTGGAGGACGTGGGCATGGAAACTGGTGATGGGGGCGACGAAGCGCTCGCGACAGACGCGCTCGACCTTATTCGCAGCATCATACAAGACAAGCCCGTGCTTGCAGAGGAGCTTCTGGAATCTCTCGAAACGAGCGATTCCGACACCCAAACAGAAAATGGTTCTGGAGACTTGGTGCAATTAGCCATGATGATTCTCGAGGAAGCCCTCAGTCGTCCTCAAGGGCGCGGCTTTTCTCGTACTCAGCTCGTGACGTCGGCGATGAGCGTGCTGTCGGCGTTGCTGACGTTGCCCAAGTATTCCCTCCGTGTCTGGCTCTATATCCGTTCTTCAACCACGCTTTTCGGTCCCACGCGATCTTCTGGCTTCGCTGCAGTTGCCTTGCCTGCGGAGAGAGCCACCGGTCATTATACAACTACGCTCGCATTGTTGAACCTTATTCAGCAGCTCCTCCAAGAAGCCTTTGTATCCGTGCTCACTATCCCGCCAGACAATCAGCGCCTATACCAAGTCAAGGAGGAGGTTCTCATGCGGGCCGCGAACTTTATACACGGTGAAATCTGGGTGGAACACTTGGGTTGGAAATATGTCCAGCTGGGAGATCACTTCGAGATCGGCAGACGGATATCGTCGTTCTATGCGAACATTCTCTTCCAATCGCCGCCTGCCGTCACCAGTCGCCCATTCCCTACTCTGAGCCAGGCCGTCATCGACACGTTCCTGCATAAAGTCACGACTTCCACGATCAATCCGCTCGTATCGGCCATCGCAGCTAGCCCGAACATCCTTGGATCACTGTACAACGCGAGGAGGTTTGGAGACGCCCGCCGTCTAATATACCTGCTTGAGTCTCACCTCCAGCTCTCGCGCTTGGTGCTCGACTATAAGCAGGTAGCTCCCAATAACAACAAGCCGTCGCTACTCGAACAGGCGCTCTGCGCAAAAGTGGCTGGGGGCGCAGGCTTCTCCGACTCTGCGCGGGCCCGTGTCGATCCTGTGGATGTGCTTGCCACGTTCGTCAAGGAGAGGGACGTAGGTACCGTGGTCCCACTGGAAGCTATGAGGGTCCTCCATGCCCTGTGTGCCTCCCTCTCTTTGGCGGTTCCTTCACCCCCGACGATCGTCGGCCATCTCTCTAACCCTGAGGCTACAGTTGCTTCGCTGGTCCGCATAGTGGAGCATCCATACGAAGAGTTCTCTCTCCGGAGCGCCGTTTGGAGCTTTATTTCCCTTGCCATGGACAAGGAGCCTGCGCTCTCCAAGCTGCTCGTCACGGGTGAGTTTATCATTCCAAACTCCAAGGGTAAGGAGAAAGTGAAAGAGAAGGGTGGGGAGGACAAAAAACCGTCGAAGAGCGCGTTGCAGATCGCGATGGAGACCCTCGGGCACTGGAGAGACCTTTGGGAAGCCAACCCTCCGCTGCTTGCGTCCGTTCTATATTTCATCCATGTCGTGTGGCAACATGGCCTCGAGCATCAATCGGTGATCGAGAGCGCTCGTCGGAACAAAGGATTGTGGGAGCAGATCGCTGCCATCGCACGGGAAGAACTCGGGCCAGATCCAGACTACACTGTGGACTCGTTTGTCGTTGTCGATGGCGAGCGGCAGTCCAATCTTCATCAAGCGGTGTCCGTCCAGGCTTATCGTGGCATGGTCAAGTCGTACGCCATTCGTATCATCGGCCAGGATATATTCCTCCAGCCCGCGCCGAAATGCCCGGCCGATCTTCCCCCGAAACCGCTGAGCTACACGCAGTTCATTCCATCTTTCAAGGGCGAAGACCAGCTCAACGAACTTATCCTCGAGGGCGCTTCTAGCAGTTATGATCCAAGCCTGTACGACGAGCTTTCTGGGGAGCTCTCGAAAAATTTCCCTACCCTTGCATTGGAGCAGCTCCAGTCGCAGGACCCGGTCTCGCAGCGCGAGTTTGGTGACAATTTCACGTTCTCGTCAAAGTTGCTGAGAAGCAGACTTCAGCCGTGTCTTCCCGACGAGGATGACGTCGATGAGATTGAGAAACAGGTGTTGTCGATTAATCTCAACCTTTCTCTGACGCACGCGCAGACGGCCATGGCGGAAGCTTGGCAGTTCCTGTTAAAACAATTGCTGCCTTTCCTCCTTGTGGAGCAAGGGACCAGGCAGAGTTTGCTAGCGCTAGCATCGACCATCTCTGGGGCTCTCGCACAAGAGAGAAGACGAGGAGACATGATGGCGACCATCCATGGGGTACGACTCAGTCTTCTGCTCTCGGTTCTCGAGGTAGCATGGTTCTCCACAACGGATACAGACCCCGAGGTCGAGTCGTTCATGGCACTGGTCTGCAACGTCCACGAACTATCGCAGAATGAAGCCCAACCACCTTCTGCGTCGTTCCTCGGTAAAGTGTCCGTTCCCTTTCACAGGACGCTCTTGCAAATCCTATATTTCTGCGTTCGGCAATGCCGGAATCTGGCTACTCGCCCCAAGGTGATCAATGCGGCAAAGCGTCTGAAAATCACCGGACTTGTCGAATCCACGTTAAACCTTGTCGTCGATGCGCTCCGCCTCACGTTTGACTCTGCACGATCACGTCTTGATCTAGATCTCGACCGTGATATGGAACTCCTCGTTGCGGTGTTCGAGCAGTGCACGCGGCCAGACGTCAGCGCGTCATCACTGCCGTGGCTCACGCGATGCCAAGAGACGGATGTCATCAAGTCTAGCCTCGAGTTGCTCGTCCGTACGGATATAGCTGGCCTCTCTGACCTGCCCCTGCTTCGAGCGCGACGGTTACCCCTATATTCGCCACATGTATTCCTGTTCCACATGGCTCTTGTCAGCATCCCGTCTGGTGCAGAAAGGTTCGCGAGTGAAGGGGTAGTGGCGGCCTATAGTAACAACAGTATTAGCGCAGCCATCAGTGATGGGTTGATCGACGTCACGTTGCCCGAGTTACCTGGGGAACGCAGTCCAGCGCACAAGGCATACTGTTGTATGCTATCCATCGTGGCTGGAGTCATCTACGCCTTGGGAAACCAACATCATTTCTTCAGTGCCGACGCATGCGGTATGATCCAGCTCTACGGGAAACAAATCGCTCGCACGTTGTCTTGGAGCATCGGTGACCCGATCACGATACCCTTGTTGGAGGAGATGGAGCAGACCGTCAACTTGTTTTACGCCGTCGTGGAGAGCGTGCCCCCAGCTACGGCGAACCCGAATCCTGTCGTCACAAAAGTACTCCGCGTATTCTCTACGCGCGCGCTCGTCTTCCTCCAGCAGCTCAACTATGCTCTCACACACCCAAACCACCTCGCGCGGCTTTTGGAGCCTGTGACACCCGAGGAGCGGGCGGCGATAGAGAAGGAGCCTATGGACTCGTCGCTGTCCCAGCTCGATATGATGGATCTGCGGAAGCACCCTCTTACGGCACGCCTGGTTCACATGATGTTCCGGTTGTGTAGTTCAGTCGTGGCAACGCTCGTCGGTGTCAGTCGCGCGTACGATGTGCTCCTGAGAGAGCAGGAGGAATGGCCATTACAAGAAGCGCTCATTGTCCCCGTAGGTCTTTATCCAGTCGTTCGTTTCCAACGGTTAACTGAGCACTTGTGTGTGTTTGTTTGGCCGTTTAGCATTCCAAAGTTGTTCTCGGCGAACCAGCGTCCCTGGGCACGTTGTTAGAGCTCGCAAACTGCACCCTCGACGTGTTGCGTAATCTGGTCAGCCGACCTGCCGGTCAAGCGATCGTACCCTCCACGTCGATCAAAGAGGTACCGCTCGCCGTGAGTCAAGCGACGCGCACTGCTCGACGAACCCTCGAGGCACTCCTCGTTTACGCGGTGACGCAGCTCGCGATGTGGCTCTCCAAGCCCGACTTTGACTCCGCGGCGACAGAGGCGGAGGCAGAGGAGCACAACCACAGCCACAATGCCCAACTCGATGCGAGCAAAGGTCGAGCACCGAGAGCACTCGCTGAGAGGCTGAGACGTGGCATGACGGGGGAGATGACGGCTGATCTGCAGGCGTTGCTGATGCGTGCAAAACCAGTGCTCCGGAAGAGCGAGGAAGCGCTGGGCGAGTCTGACGGAGGCAAGGATCTGACGCAGGTGTTGTCGCGGTTTTTGACGGAGCGGATCGTCGTGCCGACGTGATGTAGTTGACAAAAGTGTTAATGTGGTTGTTTTCTCTGCTCATGTTGTATCGCTCAGGTTTCGCAATCGGATCTTTAACCATTTGTCGACGAGTATGATCTCGACAGCACCATGGCCCCTATAAAGCAACGATGGCGCTATTGAACGGAGGCAGACACACACGCGACGTGACAGTATCGTACAGGAAATGTGGGAGGACCGTAATAGTAGTGCATCGGATTCACGAACGTTCCCCTCATCCACGAGCCTCAGCAATCTTGGACAATTTACGTTGTAGCCACTCCGCCCTGTCTTCCTTGTCCAACTTGATGAACACGAGAGCTTGCCTATCATTCTTCTGGAAAGCGAGAAAATCGCTAATGTCGACTCGCTGCTTCGACGTGAGTTCCCGGTGCTCACGGAGTATCTTAATTGCGTCGCTGAGAGGATTGTATGGGGGCACAGTGATATGGACGAAATCTTTGAGTGCAGCCGTCATATCTCGAATGGAGCTCAAGTGATCTGCCAATGTCGGTGGGCTGAGAACAGGCTGGGGCTTGAACCGCGCTGGGTTGACCTACCTGGTGGCCAGGGACCATCGCTACGTGAGCTGCTGCCGGAATCGCTCTCGTCATCTGTGAAATCAGGTTGCCACGGGGGCTCTGCTCCGGGATGAAACGCGAATAGCCCCAGGGCTCTGTCCGGGGTCGACTCTGCAACGAGAGGGAAATGAATGAACCCTCTGTTTCTGAAGGGCTTCGCAGACGGGTTAGACTGTGACCGCACGGCATCAGAAGAGTTGTTGTTTCGTCTGGATTCGAACGTCCCCGAATTCATAATCCGGGAATTTTGTCTCCAACTTGAACGCCGTGGCTACTATCCATGTCGCCTTCTTGAATGTACCATCTTCTCCTGATCTGGGGAACTCCCGTATGAGAAACCTGAGCAATGTGGTGGTTTCTTCGTTGCACTTCCCTTTTGCGACTTTTCCGAGTATGAGCGTCGGTTTCGAGCTTTACGGCGCGCCCCTGTGGACGTGAATCGGACGACGTGGTTACAAAGGATTGTGTAGTCCATGCCACCCGCTAAATGTTATCGATTCAAATCCGGGGTTACAACTTGACTTGGTTTCACATTTCCGTTCGGGGTAGGCTCGTCGCTGGTCCCCAAAGATCTAGAACGTCGAGATCAGGGGATGGTCGTGTCAATCACGCGGTGATCGGACCTGTGTATTCTAGTCACACTTTGATTACATCTGCATCCTCATCGCATCACAAACTCTTCGTTCTACTTACACCTAGTTTGCACAGCTCAAACCGTATTCATAGGTTCTGGGGCAAGTTCCGCGCCGTAAACGCGTCCCCTACCGCAGTCAGCAAGATATACTTTATCGCCACACGGTATCCCGTGTTATGACGTCACTGTTGGCACACATCTCTATTATATTCTCTGCGCTTTGAGCGTCTGATTTTTTTCTCCGGGTATGTTGGACTGTGAAACCGCGTATAGCCGATTAAATAACCATTCGCAAGGGAAGAAAGGTACATTATCTCGTTTTCTACCACTTGTCTCCTTCGAGGAATCAGCGAGTGAAATGAAATTTAAGCCCATTGACT
>JBBPLR010000146.1:3165-39006 GCA_038089915.1 Sutorius australiensis | reverse complement strand
CCAGGCCGGGCCGCCATTGAGGGCTTTCGATGGCTTGGGGCCTGGCTCACGGTTTTTGCAAGCCCGAGCCCTCAAAAGCCGGGCCAAAGCCGGGGCCTTCAGGCCAAGCCGGGCCGGCAGATCACTAGTCCCTCCTTGCATCCGGACTGTCTGGAGGTGTGTCTGCTGAAGCTGCTCCTGACAACCAACATCAGGAAACTGGAACCATATAAGCGAGCGAAATCGCGGCCTTTATGTTCTCGATTTGGTTAGAAGCCCGGCTAGCACATTCAAATGGTACACTCTGCTTTGCAGATGAAGTGGCGCAAAGTCCGAGTAAGGCAATGATATCCCTTTTAGTCATCCCCCTGATTGTACGTTACTGCGTGGAACCTTAGCTGAGAGGTCACTGCGCAACCCCGAGGAATTACTCTCTGCTCGGAGTAGTACCTCTACCTCACCCAGTAGCCCAGGCTCGGTGCCCAGTTTCAGTTGGTTCAATCTCAACGTAAACATTGTCAGCAACACAGATTCCACTGCTTCGGGGTTTACCATCAACAACAGTGGTTCCGAAAATAGCGGGTCACGTAGGTCCTATCATCCATATAACGATAGAATTCGGTCGCTGACCCCGTCGGCATAGTTATTGGCGATCGACCGGCTACGCAGAGTGCACCACCATAGATCCCAGTTTCATTCCAAGTGAAACTCCTCTTGTACTTTCTCTTATATTACACCAGTGATATTACTGCCAGAATCGTACTTAGATTAGAAGCAATTGATATGTCCGCACGCACCAGGGTTGCAGAGTGTTGAGTCACTCTTCCCACACAACCCCCCCAAACGCCTGACGAAATTACATAAGGGCTGCTAGTTTCCATGGTATGTCCCATTGTCTTGGTGCAAAACGTTCGATTGAAGCATCCGACGGGCTCAAACTTGAATTATAGTATTACATGATTCGGAAGTCCAGAATACAATAGGATATCGCGCACATTGTGCGCTGCCTCTCTGGTTCACATGATCGGTTACTTGACCCGTCAAGGCACTGCAGTCTCGTAACTCGTTCTCACCAGTACTACAGGTATCCGACTTGTATACTTGGGAAAATCCTGGCCAACCATCCGTCCGTGTCATGAGCTGCGATGCTGAGCATGCATTGGGAGTCATCCATCCTTTGGGTCATTGAGGGTCGCTGTACCCCCACACGTTTGTTTAATCATCACGGATTTAGGACATAGCATTCCTCAGCGCCATCAGGTTTGCTTTTGCCCGCCTCTGGCTACTCTCTGTCACCTGACCTGCCAGCACGTTCCGTGTTGATGCTTCCGTATCGCCCACTGCCGTTGCTTCTGGTCTACAAACATTCCGGGATCGTATCCCGTGCCTCGCCTATTGAGCTTTCTGACAGATCCGAACGGCTCAGGCGTGGAAACGGTGAGCGGAACTACATGATCATTTGTTCTATTTTTCATTTTTTCATTCGTTCGGGCCATAGTCACCCGCTTAGCTTCTGATCGATGTGCCCGGAATTTATTGCCACTGGGTCGGTACTCGCAGGACGCGGACGGTGCCTTGCGCCATCTCACACCGGTTGACTTGATTAGAGGCCGAGCAGTATTCACTCAGTCGCCCTCCTGCGGTTTCCAAGGTGTACTCTATAACGAATATCGAGCAGTGCGGTCGGTCAATGAATTTCCTCCCTCCCTTCATTTCGTCCTCATTTCCGCTAGCAATGATAACGTTGCTTCCCGTCATTGTCTTTCCTTTCCTGCCATGCGCCCTGGCTACCCCTCAATCCACGACGACGGTGACACATGCGGATCCAATCCATATTGCCATCCTCCGGCGCAACAATGTTTCTAATCGTGTGGCCAATCTGCCAAAGGCCGTGGACATGATTAAACGCAAATATAGAGTTGGCGTCACAAAGAAGAAGAGGACGAAAGGAGCCAACTCCAACCACATCCTGCTGACAGAGGTGTGGGTCTTCCTGTTTCCCATTCCACGACATGAACCATATCATATCTTCCAGCAAAGTGACGTCAGTTATTCGGGTGTCGTGAGAATAGGGTCACCGTGCGTATCCGGCTTGGCTGGACACTCCCCGCACTTGACAATCTTTCCTAGACCCCAAGACTTTAGCGTGATTCTTGATACTGGCAGGTCCAACAGCCCAACTATGCGTTGAATATCCACTGAATTACACCAAGGATCGTCTGATCTATGGGTGCTTAGTGATGCTTGTACGGCGTGCCCGACCGACGTCCCGTACTTTTACCCTTCAAATTCTTCAACCCACAAGAATTCTACTTCCCCACTTAGCATGGACTACGGATCCGGTGTCGTGACCGGTTATGCTTCCGAAGATGTGATTTCTTTTGGGGGCTTCACTGTCCAAAACCAGCGATTCCGTACGTGTTTGTTCACCAATCTTAGTTGCTATTTTTCAGTGTTGCTTCTAGTTTCCGTTTATGCCACGACAGTCGCGGACAACTTGCTAGCAGATAGCTTGTCGGGTCTCATGGGACTTGGATTCCAGTCCATCTCGGTCCTCCAGGCCCCACCGCTCTGGCAAGCAATACACGATCAGAATTCACTGTTTCATCCCGTGTTCGCATTCTACCTCCAACGCAACGTCGATTATGTTGGCAGAGTGAGCAGTGCGCCTGGAGGCACTCTCACGTTAGGTGGCACCGACAATAGCTTCTATGTTGGCAGTATCGAATTTTTCAATATGCCAAACGATACTACCCCTTCTTACTGGCTCCAACAGGTGCAGAGTAGGCGCCTTTTTCGTCGTTCGTTCGTTCAACTGTCTTACATCATCCCATTCAGACGTGACGATTCAGGGCACCCCGATCAGTATCCCAAGTGGCAGTAGTCTGGCTGTCATTGACACCGGTACTACCCTCATCGGCGCACCAAGTTCCATTGCCCAGGAGATCTGGGGTAATGTCCCTGGTTCCATACAGCTGGGCGGTTCTTACAGGGGCATGTACGCATTTCGTACGTACTCCGCATTCTCCTCGCACTGGATTGTTTCGATCTCTCCTCGTGTAGCGTGCACTACCGATGTCAAGGTCTCCATATCTTTCGGTGGCACCAGCTGGGCGATCAACCCTGCCGACATGAACTTTGGCACCATCGACATTAAATCAGGCCCAGAGCAGATGTGTGTTGGCGGGATATTCGATGTCGGTCCGCAAAGTGATCCCTCCTGGGTCATCGGGGACGTCTTTCTCAGGAACGTGTACTCTGTCTTTCAAGCGGATCCTCCTGCCGTGGGGTTTGCACGCCTTGCGAATGGGCTGGAGAAGTCCGGTGGGTGATTTTTTCCCTTAATCTTACTCTTTCCTTTGATCCGCCTTTTCCTTGCTGACACTGCGTCTGTTGCGTTGGGTCTTTAGGCGGTTTGCGCACATTTAGCTTGACTGGTAGTCAGCTTCCCTCCATATCACTGAGCTTCCTCATGGTCCTCCTTTCGTTGTCTTTCATCATAACGTGAGTACGAAATCCAGATCAGCGCACGAAGAACACATCCCGCGCCCTCGACAAGACCTGAGGACCGGTCTATATCTCATGTCACTCAACAACGCCATAATATACCCAATCCCAGGTTAAGTTGGACATCGTGGTATTCACATCTGTTTCATCCATTTATGATCCTGTTGATTTATTCTATCCTTATTCGGACGTCATCACCACCAGTCCATGTAGCATAAAAACCGTCATTCTTCCAGATCAACCTTCCCATCTTTTCTCTGGGCTTGATTTTCGCGTTGTGGTATTTTTCCTCCGAGGATGTACAGTACGATGTGCAAATCATCATATTCAAGCTTAAAAAGTCAGGAATAGGATAATTGAGTCAGTGCCGTACAAGCATTTGTTTTCTCACACGAGAGTCGTTGATACCGTAACAACTTGGCGCCCGTCGTAAAAGTAGAACGTACTAGTACAAATGCTGCAGTCGAAAGAGATACAGATGTAAAACCAGACGGTATAGAATGAGATCCACCTAATTTATCCCTGCAATCTTGTCTACAAACATCCTGGTCCACGGTTCAAGTTCCTGGGCTTCGTTCCAGACTTCATCAAAATACTCCATCCTCAAACGCTTGACTCTGGTATCCTCCAGAAACGCAAGATAGCAAAGAAGGATTGCCAAGACATCTACCGCTCTACTCGCGGGTGCGACGACGAGAACGTTGACTGCGCCATCTTGCGCGACTATGCCGCTTTGTTCGCTCAATTGGCTGTCTATCCCGTAGTCGGGCGCGAGGAAGACGTATTGAGCGTTTTCATCCTCATCCTCGTCTTCATCTTCAAGTTGTCCCATCCGTGCGCCGTATTCGTATCTGTCTTTGCGTAACGTCTGGGGCCACCACTTTCCGTCCCCATGCGGTAATGCCAGGCTAAGAAAATCGCGCGCTGCACGAAGCTCCGCGATACCTACCGCCGTATGCTCCCCATAGCGTAAAGCACCCAAGGGGCAGGCCAGAGATAGACGTTGCACCAGAGCATCTCGGGGGGCCTCTTCTCCACTCCACTCGTACAGCGAAAGCGAGTCACCACCACATGTGACATAACTGACCTCCACAACGTGGGTAAACGGCTCGTCATCAAAGGTCCGCAGTACGGGAATATCGTCCTCGTCGTCCACCAGCGCGATGTACAATCCATCCATGATTTCCACGAGGTGACTATCCTCTATGAAGGAAGGGGTCGGGGAGGGGGGAGGGCTACGCAGTTGGTCGTACTGATTTTTCTTTACCAATTCTTCGTCTTCGAATACAAGAACAATGCTGCCATTGCAGTCGTACATTTTGTTCCATTCCCGATACGAGATTGGTGTGATAGTGAGGCCGGTTTGGTGAGCCACTCGGAACTGGCGGCGAGATCTGCGGGGGAGACGACGGGACCGCCGGCCGGGCATTTTTGAGGAGTGGTGGAAGTGAGTGGTGCGCGAGGGTAAGCCCGAGACGATAGTAGCGGCAAGAAGAACGAGAGCTGCACAATGATGGCGTTTACCAGACGATCCGTTTATATGGCTGGAGACCGTCAAAGCACATCGTGACCCGTTGTGGAGGACAATGTGCCACCCAACCCTAGTGGACCGTCTCAAAGAATAGTGTCCAACGGCATAAGCGAGTCTCAATAGGCCTCAACGTTGGATTACTGAAAGATGTAGCAGGCCAGAGTAGGATCGATAAACTCACCCTTGTTCGACCGTGCGGAGTGATATTCTTCACGTGCCACCGGCATAACTCACCCAAGCATGCATTCAAAGTTCCATACGACACGTGTGTCACGACTCGCAGCCAGGCAGCATGTTAGACTGTCCGACATTTACTATAGTTCGATTCCGTTCAAAGCTGTCGATCCATCCAAGTCATGGTGCAGTTTTAGCAGAGGTGGCAAGCGTCTATTGATAAGAACCACCGGAACACGCACTTGCCACTTGGTGCGGTTTTCGCAGCTGACTGCGTGTTGCCACCTGAGCTAAATTTGACCTACTACTCCGGATGCATTGTCTTGAATCTAGGCACTGCCGATGGTCCCAGGCTCGTTCATTTGGGTCTGGGAATTCACATATCACCTGAAAGATCGGGCGGATGCGTGCCGTCAGCATGACAAACGTTGGGAAGGGTTACATCTTCCCCTTCGTAAGAGCAACCGTGTCATCCTCCACACAAACACTTGAACTGCATCCAACACGCGATAACGTCCACCTAAACAAAGATGAATGACTCGGCGCCAAGGAACGGTCGAAAAGGATTTGTAACGACCTTCCACAATAGTTTTTCTGACGACTGATGACACACCCGAGAAGACACGGAAAAGAGCGTTGAAATGCGAAATGTGGCTAGTATCCAATATAATGAGGCTGATTTCAAACTTGAGACCACGGTGTATCCCTCAGTACGACCCGAATATTGTGTCCGGGACAATTGTTCACCGTCGGCACAGATGTCAGACCAGATACCGCCCTAAACTGCATCAATCAAGTGGCGCACCGTTATCATAATCAAATCCAACCACGTCTCATCAGTTCGTGTTTGACTCTTATCTCAGATGGGAGCAGAAGTGGTCACGACCTCTATCAGAGCCATGGCACATTGCCAAGGACGGCACGAATGTATGGGCGGCGCGTTGCGAGATGATCGCGCTGCTGTGGTTCGCGGCTGCCTGAAAGAATGGCGATGTCGTCAGTTACTATGACCAAGAAAGGTTCTCACTTGCCTCATGCTCAGCCTGTGGGGTCCACGCTGACATTAAAACACCAAATAGAGTTGGAAATGAGTACATTGCTCGTAGTCATAGCCTTTCCATGGTCCAAATTTACTGAATCGCAGGTACCCGCGACAAGAATGAAGCGGAAGGTCGGAGCATACGTTAAATGTACGTGGGTCCGGTTCATATTAAGTCGAGTATCGTGCGGCCCCCGCTGTGTCGGCGAATGGGCTCGGCCGAAAACGAAAATTCGATGACGACCAGCACACACGACCACCCCGGACCATCGTGGCATACGTCCACGTTCATGCATGAACTATTGGATTGCCGAGCTCACGTCCGGGTCATTCCGGCTTGCAACGGAAACTGGGTCATGTTGAATCGATCCGTGGAAGATCCTCGGGACACTTGTAGGCCCGAATACGGGCCATTACGGGACGTAGGCGGACTTTGCCGGGCTTCCTCTTCCTGTTCAATCATGATCAGCACTGTTACCGCCCCAGAGGCTCAGTCGACCACAACGCACGTTCGACAAAGTTACATTACCATATTGCAATTGACGAACCCTTGTCATCAACCGTCAAAATCTGATGATGATGTTTGACACAGCTCCTGTGAACATGTATTCCGACGGTGAGCTCGTCGAGAGAAGTAAACATGACATCGCCGGAGCAGCGAAAATCGCCGACATACCGTCGTGCAGACATGCTGCCGAGGCTATTGTAGTTAGCGCCTCGATCGAGTTGGACGTGTGTATTCCGGTTAGAGTTCAGCATATGCAGTTTTCCCCATTTCGACTTGGGATTCCGTCACTACACCGCCTTTATTATCTGGCAACGCATCGAGTTGTCGAATCTTACCCACGTCTTCGTCGCGCCGGACAATACTGCCGGAATTTGGTACGACCGCTTGGCCCATTACCGACCGAAGCCCAGTATGAAACCAATCCGACGCATAGCCAACGAGAGAGTTTCAGCCTGACATAGCACTAGGCTTGTCAAAGAAGGTTAATAAAACACCAAGAAACATCCGGGGCAGTAGTGACAAAGCAAGTTTAGCTGGCTTGAACTCTACGACCGCGGCAAGGATGCCAGTTTAGAATGTCCGACATACTCCGCCGTATCATCATAAGCGGACTTTAAATCGTGCCACCCCTATACCTTGTCATTTTTGACTTGCCGAATTAAACAATCGGTTGCTCTCGTCATTCGGTGAGTTGTTACACTCCAGTATGTATGTAACAGATACTCATCCCAGTTTCCACGAGGCTGATAGATGCGCTGCTGCACGCCCTAGAGACGACTGTGCGCCAATGTTGCTGCGGTCATCGTGCACAGACCACCCAAGCACTACTCCAGGAAACAAAGAAAGCGGTACCGTATTCACAAATTACGCTCCTCATGATCACACCTTTATCCAAAAGCGAGCGCATCCTCATACTACAGCCTATTTAATTTGCCGCGATTCAGCATCATCTGGGGTGTGCCACAGGGACAGGGGTCGCGAATGACATACCCGACAATACACGTCCCCCTCGTGATTCTTCGGCATCCCAAAGATGGTCGGTTTTGCTTAGCCACTTGCACATGTTGTGGTCCGTCATTGAGGCGATCGAGCAAGGTTCGAAACACAGCTGTAATATTTATTCACTCCAAGGGTACACAGCGTTGGCTAGTCTAATAGAGCCGATAGAATCGCACCGGGAGGACCTATTCGCGAGGTAGCAGCGACGCTTGATCGGCCGATTGATCAAGGAGAGACATCGTGCATCGCCGACAGCTAGATATTCTTTTGTTGAACGAGATTGAAGTACTGGAGGTAGGATCTGTCCTCGTTGGGCCTAGGCAGGACAACGTACTCACCCACTTGATTTCATGTACGATGCACTGATACCACACACACCAAGCGGCAGAGCATATCGGCAAAAGACGCGTTCTCGCGGCTGGCTGCTGCGCTTACGCTACGCATCGGTTCGTTCTTCCAGGTTCAGCATAGACATGCTAAAACGGACGAGCAGACGAACCAATAAATGGAAGAAAATGCTAACATAGGTGATGTACGCGCGGAGCCATCATTAAGCGGGACTCCCATGTGGATATGCTGTGTGCAAGTAAACTGGTGACGGCGCCGCCAAGTTTCCGGGAAAAACATTACATATATATTGCGCCCTAAATCGGTGCCGCATCAGTGCGGCAAGTACCCGTACCCGCGGTGCAAGAGGCGTGAACGCACGCCTCGTCTCGAAATGCATCGAATGACAATGACTCGCAACACAAGTAAGAAGCCGGTCGTGTCAACATCTCGGAGATTTTGATTGCGCGCGCACGTGTAGAAAAAGGTGTTCCGATCAGAAATGGGCATCAGTTTCCCCTCGCGCAGACAGCCGATTGTTCGCAGCGTAGCGTCGCAGGTGTACCATGTGACTCCTCGGAACCGGCGTGTGGTATGCTGTCCGCTCGGAGGAAGATATCCTCCGACCATGGCTGGACGACCCGCCGCACGCGACATCATATATATATCCGGCATGCTGGCAGGTGATCAATGGAATGAACATCAAAAAGAAAGGTTTATAGACAGGTTTGTCTGTTTCTCAGAATCAGATTATGGGCGCGCGATTAGCATCAGAAACGCAGGAGGATACCGAGGCAGTGGCAGTGGCAGTAAACTTTTTGCCGACTGACGTACAGTTCTTTGTACATACACACCCTGAGTCGCTTGCGTCACTATGTTACCACCGAATCGACCCGAACCACGTCCCATGTGGTGATAATGTGCGCGGACGATTGCCGAACCATCCGACTTGGTCGGAAATGAGGGTGTCTCTGGCGAGACCTGGAAAAAAAAAAGGAAACGGGGATCATCCTGGTCTTCGTATACACACCCCGCGATGGAAAGACAACGTTAGGAATGATGCCTCGTTCCTGTCGGTGACTGAAAATCTTGCCGGCAAGGCAGTGCTTACATGAAGATTTAGGGAGGGCATGAGATATGTAGCCCCTACGAATTGGTAACATTTTGATGAAGAGCCACATCGGCTGGGAAGATAAGTATGCCGTCGAATTGAAGAGTGTTAAAAGACCGGGACGTCCGATGAAAACGCAAGTACGATGTGTGACAAGCACAAATCTTAGACGGTGCACATGCCCTCACGACGCGGAGGAGTCTTGATTGCGCAACAGGTTTCCGCGGGCGATGGGATCGACTGATGAGAAAAGGCCAATATCAGCGCCCTGCCGCCAACGGATAGGATCCAGGAAAACAATAAGCGTGATGCCACTCCGGGCGGTGAGCAGCTGCTGTTTCTTTGTTGACCGCCGTCGATGACGCCCCCTGTACTCCAACCACTAGATCTCGGTGTTGTCTTCCGCGATCCCCCAAATTCGTAACAATAGCAACCCTCATACGGATTTGGAAGCAATAGACGGAAACCTATGACGGTGAAGGGCCATACATGATAGGGCTGGGTTGATCGTCCATTATATGGTAAATTTCACAGACAAGATGAAAACTAGGTCTGGGGAAACTACCATCGTTACGTAGGCGTTGGAGTCTAACCCATTGAACTCGTCGGTGGGGAACTGGAATGGATGGATCATTCCGGTTGTCCAGTGAACGTCATGGGTTTTACAGGGTGTTAGCCTGAAGTATGCCATGTCGTGCCTTGGTGGTGGCACCAACACGTTCGGAAGGCTGAGGATGCGCCGCGGCGCATACCGAGCGCCTTTGCCACCATCCGCGCTCTGGGGTCAGGTCGGACACATTCTAGACCAAATTTGGTGAGTTCTGACAGGGTGTACCTTGCGATCAACGGCCAAACCGACGGAGCACAGCAACCGAGGTCAGTTGATGGAAGCGGGTAAAGGTTCACAACGGTTTGACATCAACACGGCAGTGGCGCCTAGAAAAGGAAGACTTGGGTTTTTGAGCGAACGTGTGAATTGAAGGTGGTGAGTAAAACCATTCAGTCCATGACGGCTGGGGTTCGACTGGATCGATAAGGACAAGTTCCATAGAGAGTGCACGAGCAAAGTTTGCATTCTGAGATCAGTGCAAGCAGCGAGAGGGTGTCATGGCAAAAAGAGAAGGGAATGAACCAAGGATGGGGGAGGTCAGCGGACTGGGCGTGGTTCATGTGGGCGTTGCGGCAAGTCCTGGCCGGTGTGAGAGCGGGAGTGTAACGGTACAAATTGGTCGATAAGACGATCCAAATGAAACTCAAACAAACCGCTGTTAGGGAGTCCTTGACGGATTCGTGAACCGGTTCCTTGGTGGAAGGGATCTGGTAAGAAAATAGGAATGATAATAAAATAAAAATAAAAAATAAAAAAGGTCCCCGGTTAAGTCCTTGACCAGAATTGGATCACCGCGTGCCCTGTTGTCTGATCAGGTCCATATCCCTTGAACAACGGCAAGTCCGGCTCCCAGAACTATTTGAACACCCACCTCCATGTTCCCAGTAATTTATTTCTGATCGTTCGTCTTTGACTCGCCCAAAGTTTTCCCTCGTCATCCTATGCCTATCGTCGTCGCTCAGGAACTCCGCCTTTGTTAGCTTCATAGCACATTCTCGCCGGGGTCCTGTTTCGTGGTAAATCGCTCTCTCCTCCTCTCGTTTCACCCCTCCCCTTGGCTGATCACGGCTCCCCTAGCTTCGCTCCCATTCGTGTATATTTAGTATTGTTCCAATAATGGCCACCAGATCGCCTGTCACGCCGCCTCCTACCCTGCAACGGGGGAAGGCTTGTCTCCGCTGCAGGTATTTCAGTCGTTCGCTTCACTCGTCCGGTCTGATCATGCTCAAACACGCATTGGACAGAAAACGAAAGATGGTTCGTCTCTCACATCTCTCTCCGTGTCCCCCGCTGATCTCTCTACAGAGATGTGATGGCGTCAAACCCGCTTGTCAACAGTGCGTTCGCGCAAAGAAACCCGACTGTTGTCAATACGACGATGGCAAGGGAAAGACGAGGACTCAATTGTTGCGGGAAAACATTGAGCGCCTCGAACATCGGATAAAGGAACTCGAAGATCCAGAGTACACCTCTCCTTCCGTGACGCTACATGATCCTCATCTCCACCGTCGCTCAGAGAGCTCGTCTTCGTCCTTGACCGGCTCTCCAGGAAGCACGGGCTTTTCCGCGCCTCATTCGCCACTCCCACCATCTGGTACGCTGTGCCACCCCGTCATGCTCCCTTTGACTAAATTCTTTCATAGCCACCAGCTCGCCCCAGCATTCTTGGATTCAATGCGTGCCTTCGCCATCTCCAACGCCATTCAGCGATGCCTTCCAAATCGAGTCACACCCAACGGTGGACTTGACTCAGATGCTGTAAGCGTCGCATTTTCTATTTATCCTCCCATGTTCTCACCAACGTGTGCAGGCTGGATATCTTCTCATCACATCGCCATCAATGTCTCCTTGGCCTCCACATGGGTCGATTACGAGACTCCTTCTCGAGACCCGCTACCGAACAACACCATCCTTGCCTTACAAACGCCATCTTCCTCTGGGCATGTTACATCTCTCGACCGGGACCGCTGAGCGAACACGAGTCGCACTACCTCAACTGTTCGCTTGATGGTCTCAGCGAGGCACTTCAGTACAACGACCGCGTCCTGGACGTCATTCAGGCTTCTTGCCTATTGTCTGTTTACTTTTTGTCCAACGGTCGGGTATTAGAGGGGAGTTACCACGCGGCTGCCGCGGCCTCATTAACCATGCAGTGTGGCCTTCATGGAGCGTTAATGAATCACTCGTTCTTCGAATCCACCGGGGTGCTGGCACCGTTGAAGTTGGAACCTGCCAAGGATGCCATCGAGCAGGGCGAGAGAATACTGACGTTCTGGCAAGTCTTGGTTCTCGATCGATGTTGGTCCTCAGTCCTGCAGAAACCCGCGACCATACCAGACGGCCCCGACGGATGCTTGTCTATCGTCATGCCGTGGCCACAGCGCATGGAAGAGTATGAATCGGTAAGCCAATCTTGGTTCATGTCGATGTGGATTCGTTTATTGACGACGTTGCTCATTCAGGGACAGATTGACGATTTCCATTCCTTTTCGACCACCCGGACCTTCTTTGACGGACAGCTGTCGAATCTTGGAGGTGGCTTCGCGCCGCTCGCTCTGCGAGCAAAGGCATCCGTGCTGTTTCACCATGCTCACGACTTGGCATCGAACTGGGACCAGCGTAGGCGCCTTGACCATGCAGGCTACCTGCACTCTAATGATTATGCAGCCCTGTCCCTCTCAAGCGCGTTCATGGACGATTTCCAGGCGTTGGAACATACGATCACACGTTTTCTTTCGACGCTCATGCCTATCCATCAGTTGGACGCCACCATGCCTGATGACAAACACGCGTACATCGCGATCCACACGCTCGCGCACGTCGCGATGATCCGTCTATATTATCCCTTTGGACACGAAGATCCCGTTGCATATGGAAAATGCCTGCAGGCGGCCCGGTGCTGTGCGTCCATCATCAAGCACATTGCAGAAGCAGACTATGATTTCCTCGACCCGATTCTTGGGGTAGGTGTCGGGTTTGTTTGTTTTGGTTCTGCGTGTCTGATTGCCTTCATTTTAGCCTTGTTGGACGTCTGCCATGGACACGTTGATCCGCGAACTGAACTTGGTCGAAACATCTTGGCCGATCGTCAGCAGTGTCGAGGTTCGCAGCGATATTGGCACGTTACTGTATGCCATGGGCACCCTTGGGTCACGGTATCCATTGCTTGCATACACTGCAGCCAAGGTACAAAAAAGGCTATCGGGACTATAGTCTGCCCAGCAGATACCTAATCAAATCGCTTTCCAAGTCTTGCTTTCCCATGGGACTGTTTTTCGAACGTTCTGGTCCAGTCTCTTTCTCTTCTTTTGCCTAATCCTTGGACTTTTGCTTTCTGGATCTCTGATCCAGACAGTACACCTTCGACCTTAGTGTATCACCATTTTCGACGTTCGTTATGACCTTCCACGTACTGTTGGACGCCCCTCGGACTTTACTAGCCCGGATGTCACCTTGGACTTTATAGTAGATTTGCATCACGGACAATGGTTTCTGTCGCAATACTCTTCACAAGAACCGTTAATCGCTACGCTAGCTTATCGTTATACGTCGTGCCATACATGTTACTCGCTTTTCCTACGACTCTATCCCGTGGTTTGAGCCATGCCTTATCCCGATCCCTGATGACTCGCTCGGACCTCGATTTTATCTCGTTACATTATTGGTTCTTGTACTGAACTACAACGTAATTCAAAGAACGGACTCGATGTATGTACATTCGGACAATCAGACTTGTTTCGTAACCATCATTCGGGTTGGATTCGACTTGGTGATAAAAGTTCACTGGACGCCTTCAATTCTGGTAGTTCGAGTACGTAAGAACTTTGTGTTCGGGAAGACGCCGCCTCTCACGTCTTTGAGAAACCACTTACCGTTTACCTCCAGGTCTAACCCAGCTTATCAGCAAACGAGTGGCGAATCCAGATTAGCATCCTTGGCGTTGACGGGGTGACGTTGTAGAAGTAACTTGGGAGTCTGATATGCCAGTGTTACGCGGTCCAGGCTTGGCAGGCTACCACGCTGGCTCCTCACGAGCCCCTTCTGTATCCAACGAACGACCCGGCCGTGCTTCTACAGATAGGTACGGTACTGCGCCCGCACACGGTGAACAGAACACGCCGCATATTCCCCGGGTACCGTCCGCGTCCTTGGGAAATCTGCCGCATCCCATCGACACTCGTCCAGTGCTTGTCCAGCGTAGTCCCTCGCACGGTGCTGGTGCTCGGCGTACATCTACCACACCCATTTCACGCACATCTTTGTCTACCCGGTCGTCGAGTACCTCGCGCGCGCATACACATCGGTGGACGCTTTTTGGTCAGCTCATGGAGAACGAGGGTCAGCTGCGGGATTCGGACCCGGGACGGACGTCCTTGGATGAACAGGTCCCTCGTGCGCAGGCACCGTATTTCGTTCAGTCGCCCGTCGAGGAGCCTACGAACGACGTCTTCGTTACTCGGTTTGCACAGGTTGTCGATACACCTTATACGAGAAGCACTCGGGATACAGATACGTTCTCTGAGCGGGGGAGCACGTCAGCGGGGGAAGTGTCCTCTGAAGGATCGGAGGAAACGACCACTACGACGACGACACGTGGTTCTGGCATGACCGTGCCACGCTGGATACCGTCTCGGGTCCCTGCGGTACCTCTTCTGTGGAAGAACATGCTCAAGTGTTCCGTGGCGTATTTCATTGGATCGCTCTTCACGTTTCATCCATGGCTGTCTCGCTTCATTGGGGACCTGACGTCCAGCGGGTCCGGTGATGGAAGTCCATACCCCTCTGCACACCTCATCGCAACAATGTAACCAGGATTCTGTTCGCTTTTTCCTTGGTACTGACGTTACTCTAGTGCTGTGTATTATAATCCTGCAAAAACTATTGGAGGCATGTTTGAAGCTGATTCGTTTTGCATGGTGGCCTGGTTGTATTCTGCTCTCATGAGCCTCAGTGGACTGTCGTTGTTTTGGTGGCTGGATGTGAAGCCGGGGTTGGAGGTGTTAGCCGATCTTGTGATTGTAATGTGGGTAGGGGTGACGATATGGGGGCTAACGTGGATGAAGATGTGGATGGCAAAGCCAACGTTTAACTCTGGCAAGTGTTTCAGAATTCGTGCGCGAATCGCTAAAATCGATACCTTTACAGCATGCTCCATGTCTGCGACCGTCTTGTTCATCGTGTGAGTGTAGCTCGTGGCGATTTCGTGCAGTTTGACTGATCGTCGAGCTAGCGTGGTGAGAGAGGGCACCTGGGAAACACTTCTTGTGACATCGTCCATCGTCCTCGTGGGCACGGCGATATCGAACCTGGTCTGTTTCTCACTCTGGCCGCAAAGCGCGACCTATAATCTCCAAGTCAACATGACGAAGACTCTAGACTCCTTTTCAACGTTGCTCGGAATGATCACGAACACATTCCTTCTTGAGGAACCGATCCGAAAGCCGAGTCAGGAGAAGATGCAACGCGCGGTGGAGAACCACCAATCTTCCTTTACGAGTCTGAAAAAGAGCTTGGCAGAGGCGCGTTCAGAGTGGTTCGGTATCTTGGGCGAGCAAGAAAGGGTGCTTTCGAAACAGGCGTATGGAGATGCGGTCGATAGTCTCACGCGTCTCGCGCAGCATCTTAATGGTCTCAGAGGTGGGACGAGGCTACAGTACGAGCTCTCCAAGGCACAAAGAGACGGGAAGCTCGTTCTCCGACGTCCGACCGAGGACGTACAGGACGGGCACGCTCCACCGGGACAAAAGGGCAAAGCCCGCTATTCGCTCGCCTCCCATTCGGATGATCTCGAAGAATCTCTGCTACACGCAGCTGCGGAGATGTTTGGTGATCTCGTGGATGATGTTGGTCCGCCGTTGAAGGCACTTTCGGTGAGATTCCTCAATTCATTTAGCGGAGTTGTAATAAGGCTTGGGCAGAATGCGTGCACGTCTTGTCTGAAACGATTACGAGAAGCGTTCGTGAATACCCAGAACACCGAGGAGTACAAGATGATGCAGCCTCAAGATTTTCACAAAATTATCGATGGCATTGACCGGGCCCTGTTCACGTTCGAGAGCACGTCGAATCATGCGGTTTTGCGTCTGTACAGGCGTAGCAATTTTGCCTCTGGGAACAGGGAAGGGTCGACTCGTTCATCTATGGAAGGCAATCCAATACTGGTAGAAAGCGAGCACGAGCATGTTTTCCTTGTTTATTTGTCAGTGAAACTGTGCTGTTCGCCTCTGCGTTCAACGTTAATATGGCTGTGCAGCTTTATTTTTACCCTCCAGGAGTTCGCCGGAGAGTTGATGTCCCTTACAGATGCTATGCGGAGAATCTACGCAGTGGAGTTAACCAGGTTCTCTAGACAAAACTGGTTCAAACGCTATTTCATCAACGGACCAACATCATTCTTTTCTTATATCAAGACCTTCCGACGGCGGAGACAATCGGAAAAATCAAGGCGGGCCGGTTTGCGTCGCATCTGTAAGCACTGGACGATTCATTTTTCCTGGGTATTTCGAATTGATGCGTCGAATCAAGCCACGTATCTCAACGCCGACGAACGCCATCCAAAAGTGTCATTTCCCAAAATAAGACCTCATGCGCCGAATACGTTACAGACCCCAGATCGCTCGAACCTCACCTTTGTAGAGCGCTTTTTACGAACCCTATGGGAACTTGGGGATCGATTAAGGGATCGTAATGTCAATTATGCGTTCAAGGTCGGCATGTCCACAGCTTTGTTGGCTGCACCTGCATTCTTCGATATCACACGTCCGTTATTTACGGAATACAGGGGGGAATGGGCGCTCATATCTGTGAGTCTACACTGCGGGGTTAAGGCGATCAGAAGCTGACCAAAAATATGACAAGTGCTTCGTCGTCATGTCCCCCACGATTGGAGCCGTGGGTCGTTCCATCGACTTTGATCGTGATTGATGCTAACTATCTCCCTTTCAAGACCAACTTTCTTGCAGTTCACCGAGCTCTCGGGACGTTGTACGGTAAATCCTATTTGTGCATGCGGCAGATGGATTAATCAAATATATAGGTTTGGTGCTATCGTAGCGGCCGGGATATATACGTTATTCCCGGAAAATGGTGTTGTATTATCGATATTCGGGTTCTTCTTCTCATTACCGTGCTTCTACTACATTGTGGCAAAGCCGGAATACGCTACCACCGGACGCTTTGTGCTCTTGACGTATAATTTGACGTGCCTATACGCGTGCGTTATCTCGAGTCTAGACTTTGCCACCTTGCCACTGGCCGCTTGTCGCTGACGTATCTCTGCAGATTCAACATCCGTGATGACAATGTACCAGTGCTGGTTATTGCCTACCATCGATCGACCGCAGTTACCGTTGGAGTTATCTGGGCTTTAATTGCATCGCGTCTGTGGTGGCCATCCGAGGCTAGACGTGAATTGAGCAAGGCACTGGGAGAGTACGTTGCCTGTATCAGATCTGAATCAAACTTAGCGTCGTCGGGTTGGAACACAGGTTTTGCCTCAACATTGGCTGGCTTTATACCCGTCTGGTCGCCTCAAACTCGGGTCTGGTCGACTACGACGATAACTTGGATGATGGAGCAGTACAGCGGACCGCAGATGAGACTACCCCGCTGCTCTCTAAATCAGCCAGTGCACAGCTCAGTAACTCCATCCAGGAATTCATGGCTATGTATGTAGTGATCGTGTCCAGTTGAACGCGAGACATCGCTAATCTATCTTTCTTTGTCTTACCAATAAAGGGAACTCCATCTCCAGATCAAACTGATCGAACTGCAAGGACTGCTGGCTCAAACGCAACACGAACCGCGTCTGAAGGGGCCCTTTCCTATTCTGCTCTATCGCTCGATATTGACTAGCTTGCAAACTATATTGGACAAACTCCACAGCATGCGGTGCGTTACTACAAGAGAAGAGTGGTGCGTCATTTCGTTTCTCGAAGCCGGGCGCTCCATTCTTATCGTATCCTGTGTATTTTACAGGTTCACGGTACGTCCGATCAGTTGAACAACCCAAAATTTGATGCATTGCCTTGTTGTTCTAGACTGTGAGAAGGGAATTTATTCTTCCCGTCAACAAGGAACGGCGTGAGATGGTTGGTAATCTCATTCTTTATTTTTCGACCTTGGCGTCTGCGTTCCGCCTCAAGGCTCCGTTACCACCATACCTACCACCTGCCGAAAAGGCTCGAGAGCGCTTGGTATGTTTCACAGGATCATGTCTGACGTGCGGTTCTCTGTTGACACGTGAATGTAGGTGGATGCCATCAGAAGGCTGGACGTGGTGAAGAACCGCGAGGTTCATGCGTCGAGGCAGTTGCTCTTCTTTGCGTATGCGCTGACGATGAAGGGCGTCACGCAAGAACTTGATTATCTTGGGCATACCCTTCAGGATGCGTTTGGAGTCATTGGACAGTCTGCCGAAGAGTTCGATGGGCTGTTCGCGGAGGGTGTTAGACGGGATGAGGGGTCCACACTGTGGGTCTGACGTTTGTACGTTGTTTGCTTGCGTAGGGCGTGCCATATGACGTGGATTCATGCTGAGATGTTCATTATGACTCGTTTAGTAAGCCCTTTTGGTTAAGGAGATGTCAACTTGTGGATACGATGCGTGTTTGGCGCAGATATGCCACACGTTTAATGAACACTAAAGGGTCAATTCGTCCTCGTGGCTCGTGGCTTATCAGCTCGCTTTTGTGATGGTCTTTTTTTATTCGGTTTCGGTATCCTGTGAGTTGCGATCACGACTGAGTCTGTGGCATGGAGCGTGTCGTAAACTTACAGCTTGTCATCGATGGTGGCCCGCTCTCTGGCGTTACTATACGACGAAGAGGACTCACCTGTTCAGCATTCACAACACGAGGTAAACGGGCCGGACGGATCTTTTCAGGTATTCATAAGCCGATGCGTGTTGGCCTTTTCGCCTTTGGCAGGCGATCGGGCTGTTTTTACTCTTACTTTCCCTCGATGCTCGATCAACTCGAGGGGTTAGACACGCGGATTGACATCGGCGCACCGTGCATGCAGAGGTTCAAGGTTCGAGTCGAACATATGCACATGATGTCGCGAAGGTGAGCTTGCCGTCAAAGGGACTTGTCTGGACTATTCCGCTGCATGGAAGCTAGCCCCTGTTTGGAGAGATGGCACATGCACCAGTGATAGTGACGAGCTCGGGATGACGAAAATGACGCTTGAAGGGTGTCCTGGACCCTTCACGATTGGAACTAGTACCATCATTTCCTGCCTATCGACTCGACACGACTCTGCCGCACTCTTTATATGGGTTGCAGTTCGCCGCGCCTTGCGTCTTGCCAGGCGGCGGTACACGTTTGCGACCGCACACAATACATAAAAGAACACGCGCCGCGATCACAATTGACTGGCCACTTTGGAGATAATAATTCCATCCCAGGGAGCCGTTATATACTTCCTTCGCGAAGCGCAGCAATAAGCCATTACGCCCACCTTGCGCCTCGATCTCATTGGTGGAGTCGGAGCGAAGGTGGAGCGGGGGGTTGGGCAACGTTTAAACTATATAGTCTGACATGGTTTCATCTGTCCGTGGAAGTGCTGCTGCGGTGGGTTGTTCGCCTGTGCTGTTCAAAACCTTTTGAGAGTTTCTAAACCTTTCTACCCTTTAGTTTGGCGTACTCTCTCCTGGGTTCTGCACGTTCAACAATTTCTCCCTCTCGTCGTCTTTCTCTTTGTCATCCCTTTCACTGTCGAGATCTCTGTGAGGATGTCGGCCCCAAGTGCCCCAGTCAAGGAAGAGTCGGCCACAACGCCTGCCGACCCGGGACCAGCTTCTGCAGCACCGGAACAGGGCGGCAAAGCCGATGAAGTCGTTGTCGAGATCACGGGTTGGCACTTCGTCCTCTCGTCGACCGTATAATCATTTTACTCATTTCACATTTTGACAGGCATCAAAGCCAGCGGTCTACCAGCAAAAGTAGGCCTCTTTAGCGGGCTGTTCTACGTGAGAGTCAAAGGCGGCAGGGTCCCGCAGAGGACCAAGACGGCAAAGTATACGAAGAGAGATGAATTCGTGGCGACCTGGGATGACACCGTCAAGCTGTACGTCCTCGCCCTCAGGCTGTGCAGCGTACGGCCGATTGATGCTGACCCGCACGTCGTGTATTGGTGCTGGTAATTCAGATCGGGCCTCGAGTCGTCCAAGGTCGAGATTGAAGTGTACGCTCGAAGGTTCTTCTTTAGCTACAAGATCATCAAGAAGACCGAGAGTAAGGAGAGCTTGGCGGACCTGCTCGAGCACTCTGAGACACGTGTGTCTGGTTCTCTTTACACCGCACACTGGGTGAGGTCACTCACGGAACGCGTTGATTGGTGTGTTTTAGCGGTCGAACTTGAACTCTTGGAAGAGGGTCAGGCAGCTGGAAAACTGATATTCAAGATTAGCCATAGCGCCGGCGGTGCAGCCAACATCGAAATCCCACCCGCAGACTCTCCGGATCCGGAACCTCCAATTTCGCTCCCAGGCAGTCCGAAGCAAATCCCTGAAGTATGATGCTATGGGGTTAATGTCCGTTCCTGTCACGACCGTTTGGAAATGGCGCAAATATCGTTTGTGGCTTGGATAATGTCCGTAAACCCATGGAACTCGCCAGGTGATCACAGTCAAGCGCGCTGGTGCGGAATATGATCGCTCCAGTTCGGCGGCCTGATCACCCACTGACTCATTACCCGGGAACCCGATATTCAGATATATCGTTCAAATATTCACGTTTATACATACCATACCCCTTACTCCTATGTTTTCTTTCGATGGGCTCTGCATGTATATTTTGGACGATTGCAACGGGTTTAATGGGAATGGACAGGCAAGACAACTGAATCTGCGACATGTCTACGTACGTTTTTTTTTCTTCCAAGGTGACCCCCTGGATCCAAATATCTATGAGTGGTAAGTGACGATTACCGAGCATAGCTTCTGTGCATATACTCACGCGAAGCATTTATGAGACGCAGGCAAACATCAATTCGATGCATCCCTCGTCATGCACGCTTGGCAGGCGTTCAAGGGCCCGAGATGTGCACTGGAAATGGATCATCAGTGATGTAACGCACGTTCGTAGTCGGCTCCAGCCAAACACTTGGTGCTTACTCGTGCAGTCGGTACCACAACGCCACCGGATCCCAGGTGAACTTTAAATGCGCTCCACTGGAGCACCAGCTTGAACCAGCCGGTGATGACGACAAGACACCCTAACGTGACTCTCCACATAAATCGGCGCGAATTGGGCCTTGTCTCACGCAAAGACCCTGCTTCTGGAACGATCTCCAGTTGGCTTCATCGTGCTCGGAGCCCTGCCTGCTTGCAAGTGCTCCACCCCCATATGTATGTTACCCACAATGCGTCAAGAACGTGCGAGTCTGGGAACCTCGCGGGTATTTGCATTTGCCCAGCAAAAGCCCAGCACGAAACCATGCTTCAGGGTCCTTGAGGATGGTAGTTCGTTGTGCCGTTCCGTCCTGAAGGTGTGGGATACGTGGAAACACATCAACGGGAGTAGACGCTGACATCCAGGAGTTTCAGATCGTCAGGCACGCTGGGGCCAAGACTGCTCAAACTGTCATCGTTAACGTACAAGCAACAAATCCCTCGTTGGCAGGTTCTAGAAAGGCCCCTTTTTCCCTTCGCGTTGACAAGAGTATCCTTGTGGTCTTAACGAGCTAGCTGTCGCGTGGCCTCTTTAACTCTTCACTGGCGTCGATCGCGAGAGCAATCCGGACACGATGCGTGTCAGTCCTGGTGATAGAATGGCCCGATCCTGGTGAACGAGACAACTATATCAGATGACCGGAAGAGGCTCAGGAGTGCATGCCAGTCCGTCACTGAGTCATAGCTCACCTGGGACAACAACAGGACAACGGAACGACGTCAACGACTCGGACGAAAGTGGTGAGATGCTCGCTCGCTCTTTTTCGGGTACCTCCAATTACTAGGTTGAATAGGACGGTATAGCCCAGGTGTACCGGAGCCACATTCGCTTACTCGACCTATCAAAATGGCACCTTGGGCTTGAAGCCTTCGGGGACCTGATGCAAGAGGACGAAATAGACGGACGCACCTCCCCGAGCCTGTGTTGACCAGTTGGTTTCCAACCCGCGGGTTCGCTGCCCGGTCAGGTTGATCTGCAGTACAACTGTAATGCCATTGTGTTGATCAATTCGGGGATGGTAGCATGTACACGGAAAGAAGTTCGGCTTTGCGGCTGTGTCCACTTTCAAGGTTGGCAATGGCAAAGGCGTCGACCACTGAATCAACCAGAGTTACCGAGACTGTAGAAGTGCTTCGAGCGTTAGTATGTAGTTGTGCTAACAGCACGCCATGGGAGACACTCATTATGATATACCGCGACTTTGGATATTCTGCACAAGAGGTTACACCGAAACTACATAACATTACAAATGAATGGCATTAAAGGCAGGGAAACCAGGAAAGTTGCCAGCAAACCTGGGGACGAAAGCTGTATAACACAACTAGGGTCATGACGTCCGAGGATGATCGACGAGGGGGAAAATTTAGATAGCGAGTGGGTACAACGTCTTGCCTGTGCGATGGAGATGCAAAAGGTATCTAATTGAATCCGTCGATGGGAACGTTCCAGGCCCAGCGTCCTTCCAGGAAACCCTTGGCGGTATCCTCCAGCATGATCTCGTTCCGCTTCGACACGTACACCTGTTCACGTGGCATGAATCAGTGAATCAGTCATTGGTCAGGAATCACGCAAATAACGGATCCTACCGTCTTATCGGTCACCTTCTGACGCAATGTCGATATCGCTTCCGCATCGATGGGAGATTCCAATAATTCTGACAAGTCTTCCACAGCTTGCTCCAGGTCCCTGTCAAGTTCGTCAGCATCAAGTGAACAAGCGAGCAACTCAAATAAATGTACCTTTGATTATCTTCAAAAAGCTCCTTTTCGTTGCACTTCTCTAGATAGTATGCCATAGCATAAGTCCATTTAAGTGTCATCCGACACTTCTCAACTTCGTCGACGGCTTTCTTCATAAATTGCACTTCGATCCAGGTCAAGTCTGACGTGATTTGCATCTCTTCCATCTTCTTCTCCGTCTTGTTGTATAGCTCAACCGAGAGTTTCGCGGACTGTTCGTGGTTTGCCCACCGGTTGTAGTACTGGTCGTAATATTAGACATTGAAGTAGATAGGAAAGAGATCATGCATACGTGGAGATAGCGCTCCAACGAGGCTCTGCTTCTCGACTGTGCATCTCGAGCATCCACACCAGCCTTTTCATCGTATCGATTGCATGAGTACCAGGCCGTGCCATGCTCCGACCATGGACCTGAATGATGTTAGAAAGATGAAGTGGATACGGGCTTGACCCGTACCCATGCACACCCAACAGAACTCGTGTTTGCATTTCTTGCAGGTCATGTGGCTACGAAAGGCCTTGTGAGCATGGACAGATGTACGACATATCAACGAACGTACTTGCAACCTCCGTTCTTCTCAATGGTACTTTGACATTTGGAACACTCCTTAGTGTTACTCTTGATCCAGTTCGCAGTCTCGCTGTCGTCTCGACACTTCTTTAGCCACATCTTTGCCACACCGCAAATCACGGGCCGATGGTCGCTCTCAATAGCGCATCCAAAACAAAATTTATGTTGAGTGTTCGCGCCACATGATACCGTCGGGACGATCGCCGTCAGCGCGCTCTTGGACGCTGCAGCAGGGCAGGAGACGGTGTGCGTGCATGATGGGTAGGGACAGTACTTCAGGTTTGGGTTGGAACCGACAAAGTGTCGTACAAGAAGCTCGTTGAAGCGTTCCCAGGTAGCTGTATCATCTCCCAGCGCGGTGCGAACGAAACGGTCTGGCGCAATGATAGCACAACCCTCAGCCATACACCTGATCGCATGCTCGCCCTCTTCCCGAACCTTGGATGTGATGTAGGCGTTCCAACATCCCATACAAAAAGTGTGATCACACGAGAGCGCTGAGAACGCTGTTTGTGAGTCATCAAAACAAATCGGGCACACGAAGGGATCCGGTTTTGGAGCTGGGGCTGTGCCGGATTTTTCAGTGGTGACCGGAAGCCCGACGGATATAAACGAAATCGTACCTGGTGTTTGCCGCGTGGGTCGGCGGAGCGCGCCCGACCGAGCGCTGAACGAGCTACCCTGAGAACGCTCAGGACCAGCGGCTGAAGAGGGAGACACTCTGGACGGGGGAGATATGCCTGCTGCGACTGATACCGCCGACGCATTATCCATGTATTTCTCGATCAGGCGTTCCTTGTTCCAATTCATGTAACACAATAGAAGCGAAGCGGTGCCCGCCTACACAGCAGGAGTAAGGATTGTATGAGGGACAGATGATAAGAGGCGACATACGTCCACGCCGAATATGCCACTGATATGTTCGACGTCTGCTGCCATAAGTTTCTCCACGGCGGGTTGAGGGAGCGACTCGTGCTCCACCTCGTATGCCTTGCGGACTGCACGCGGCGGAACTTTGAAGTCGTCTCCAAAGGTGTCCATATCCATTTCTTCATCAGAGAATTCTGAGTCTGGCACCGCATACCGTGGATCGAGTGAGCGGGAGACTATCTCATGTGGCTCACTGCCAGAGAAACCCCGAGGTGGGTATGTTGCTGTACTCACCGTCTTCCTGCGCGCTCAACATGTCTTCGTCCTCATCATCGTAGTAGTCAACATCTTCGTCTGAATATTCGTAGTCTGAGGACATGGTCGTCGTGGTTCAAGGGCTTTGTCGCTGTCAGGAACGGTCTCTGCCAGACCACGAATCGATTAGGATGCTTACATGATCATGCAGTGCTACATATTATAATCGTGGGAATTGAATGGTCACGTGACAACATCGTGACTCTTTTTCTTTTTTTCGAATGTACTCGAAAAGGAAGTCATATCGATTCGTACAAAAAGGCGGATGCTCGTCCGGAGATGCATCAGTACGACTTTTCGCCAACATCAGCTATTGAAACAAAACCATATATTTAATTCTATACCACATCTCAGCGCTAGAAACATGGCTTCAGAGGGTGTTGGAACCCACAAGGATCCCGCCACGGGCGAAATGATCTCCAAGACGTGCGTATCATCGCGTTAGATGTCATCAATGTACTGAACACATCCATTGTCTAACAGGGAACTCAAGCGCCGCGAAAAACAGCGCGAGAGGGAAGCAAGGAAGGCTGAAAAAGCAGCGGCCGCCCCTCCTACTCAGGGCGGTGCCGCCAACGTCCCAAACGAGGACGACTTGAACCCCAATGTGAGTCATATGGGCATCCCGCTTCGATCCTTTCCTTAAACGCGCATTTCCTTTAGCAATACTTTGAGCTTCGCTCCAGGGCGATTTTGAAGCTCAAGGAAACTCAGGAGCCTGCTCCATACCCACACAAGTTCATCGTCACCAAGTCGATCCCAAAATTTATCCAGGACTACGGAGAGGAAGGATTGATTTCTCCTGGACAAAAGCTCGAGGGCGTCCAGGTCAGCCTCGCTGGACGCATCCATAACATCCGAATCAGCGGCAGTAAGCTCAGGTTTTACGACCTGCATGGCGAAGGCCAACATGTCCAGATCCTTGCCAATGTCCGGTGCGTTATCCCTTTCACTCCCAGTTATTTTATCCTTAACCCATGCCCCGTGCAGTGATGCAGCCGATGAATCGACTTTCTTGGCTACACAGCAGGTCTTCCGCAGGGGTGACATCGTTGGTGTCGTTGGCACCCCGTCTCGCTCCCAAAAGGGGGAGTTATCCATTTCACCCTCAGAAATGGTCCTACTCGCTCCCAATTTGCACCAGTTGCCTTCTGGACACTTTGGTCTCAAGGATCAAGAAACTAGATATAGAAAGCGCTATCTAGACCTAATCCTCTCCGATGATACCCGTCGTATTTTCATCACTCGTTCCAAGATCATCAATTATATTCGGAAGTACTTTGATACGCTCGGTTTCCTTGAAGTCGAGACGCCCATCACCAACATGCTTGCCGGTGGTGCGACCGCGAAGCCCTTTATCACACATCACAACGATCTTAACCTCGATCTGTACCTCCGCGTTGCACCCGAGCTGTTCCTCAAGGAACTCGTCGTCGGTGGCCTAGACCGCGTGTACGAGATCGGTCGTGTGTTCAGAAACGAAGGTATCGATCTCACCCACAACCCCGAGTTCACGCTCTGCGAATTCTATATGGCGTACGCCGACATGTACGACGTCATGGAGATGACAGAGGAGTTGCTCGAGGGGATGGTTAAGCACCTGACAGGCGGGAGCACAGTCATGACATACCACCCGGAGGGAAAGGGGGGGAAAGAGATCGTGATGGACTTCCAGACCCCTTGGAAGCGATACGACATGATCGAGACCCTGGAGGAGAAGCTGGACGTCAAATTCCCTCCGAGTGAGACGCTCCACACGACCGAAGCAAACAAGTTCCTCTCTGACCTCTGCCAGAAGGTAGCACGATGCACGTTTCGGTATTTTACTTCTGACCATGTCATATAGCGCGGTGTTGATTGCTCTGAGCCTCGCACTAATGCGCGTCTCCTCGACAAGGTGAGCCATGTCGCGTGAATGACCCTACACGTGAATGACCTAGTCTTTCCAGCTCGTCGGTGAATTCATCGAGCCGCTCTGCATCTCACCAGCTTTCATCGGTACGCCGTCCCTCTACCTTGTCCAACCGCCATACTGACTCACCCGCCCCAGTTGGTCATCCCCAAGTCATGTCCCCGCTCGCCAAGAACCACCGCTCGCGCCCCGGTTTGTGCGAACGTTTCGAGGTCTTCCTGTGCGGCAAGGAAATCTGCAATGCGTACACGGAGTTGAACGATCCCTTCGAGCAACGACTGCGTTTTGAGGAACAGGTGTGTTTCCAACCTGCTGAGCCACTCGGCCACCTCGTTTACGTCTGGCGCGTGCGTCCCAGGCCCGACAGAAGGAACAGGGCGACGACGAGGCGCAGCCTGTAGACGAGACGTTCGTGAACGCGTAAGTCGCGCTGGATGTCCGCGACGTGTCGTTCCCTCACGCCTGCTTACAGACTGGAACACGGCCTCCCTCCCACAGGAGGCTGGGGAATGGGCATCGACCGACTGGTCATGTTCCTCACCGATTCGCCGAGTAAGCTCCCCCCTTGTTGCTCTTTTCCGTGGAGCATGTCTGATGGGGTTTCGTAGATATCAAAGAGGTGTTGTTGTTCCCTGCTATGAAGCCCATCGAGACGGGCGCTGGTGGGGCGCCTTCTGGACAACAGTGAGATGTGTGATGAGATGGTGCTTGAAAAGTAGAAGTATCTCTTAAAGTGTATATCAACCCGTACGACGATCGATCCGACCTTCGATCCGGACATAATTGAAACCGGTGGCCTGGGAGAAGCACCGACTCGACGGTGGCACGGTCGGTCAATTGATGATCCATGGTGTTCATGCAACACGGTCTCGGCCCTCGGCGACGAGATGGCGATCCAGCGTTTAAATAAACGGCTTCGGATGTCTAGAAATTCGAAAACAGGTGTGGCAATACACATCCATCGTTTTCCGTGCCGGACCGTGATGACCTCCCGTGCAAAATCGAGCTCAGGCTTCCCAGTCGGAAAACCTCGAGCAGTCCTGCCTATAACCGAGCTGCAGTCTCGGCTAGGGCGGACTGTCCCTCCTCCGACCCAGTCCGCACGCCTAGTTCATCACTCGTCCACGCTTTGCACCATCAGTCGACACCGTAAGTGTTGGTCCCGCCAATCACAGGGCTATGCCCCAGACTACAGATTTTCCACACGAATTGTAATGATGACCATCACCGTTGTTCGCCGGAGCTTTGGTCGCATTTAACTTTCGGTGACAATGAGCGCTGATTAGTGCAAGTCAAGCGCTTTCAAGCCTGGGAAGCCGGAAAAAAACGCCTTAGGAAGGCTGGAAAACATTAATTGCAATCACTTCTAGTCAAAGGCAGACAGGCAGGGGTCAACTTACCAATAGTCATGCATCATGAGTAGTAGGGATTGCGGTGCCGCTTCGCCAACACGGCTACTACTGAATGCGGTTACTCCCCCATACCAGTATACATCGACAGTAACCTGCCGTTGTAATCCAAAATTATTCCATACTCTGGCATCGCTCTGATGCTCGGACAGTACTCACAAGCGCTTGTGATCTGCCAGAAAACATTACAAAATATCGCTGCGTTTCCTCAGCTCCAACAATGGAGGTGAAGGTGCCGTGTTGCGTTTATGAAACAAATGGTAAATGAGTGCGCCTGGCGATGCACATATGCATGTGGACCCGACCAACACATGATTCATGAAGGACTTCCCATTTCTCCACTACTGCCGACCGGGTCGGATGCCATGATCAGCGTTGTCACCTGAACATGTCCAATCATTCTTGACTTGTCGCTGAATTGAACTGCATCTTACAGTTCGACATCACTAGCTCATTGATCCGGGAGGTTGAACCGACACGAGTAGTCAACGCCCATGTACATTCGAGGCATGGTGAAACAGTTTTAATCAGTGGTATAATCTTCATTCTCCACTTGGTTCAACCAAGCAGGGTGTCAATAGCGTTGTGGTGTACGGATCATTCAGTACGGACCATGGAACTTGGCCATCCTGGCTCGACTTGTCTAAAAATGCCTGACTATGAAAGGCAAAGTCACTAATTTGGGTAGGTAAAGCAGTCTGGAAAGACCAACGGATGTGTTGGGTCATATATTTGGTGAGTTAACTAGATTAAGAATACAAGGGGGCCTTCCGTGGTGACCTGGCGGTGATCCGGGATCTAAACGACTTCGGATGGCTGCAAGTTTGAAAACCAGTCTTACCATCCACATAATTGTGGCAAACGAGACAGAAAAATACTCACGAAATCATCCCTGAGTAGAAATCGACGTTTGGGGCTACCTCGACACTATCACTAATCTCCCTTGAAAATTCATTGGTGTGCATTACACCCGCCCTCGGGACCTCATACTTGGACAGATCTTAGCGTCTCAGATTTTCAGTTTACAACCTCGAGCACTCAACAAAAAGTAGACAAAATGACTTACAACCTCCCATAACCAAGACTCACCCCTCCTTCCAGAAGTGTTGAGGAAAGGGATGGAATCCCAATACCTGCTGCCAAGATGCAATGCATTCAGTATAAGGCATAGTTAGTTCAGGCTTCGGGTTTATCATCTGTTCTCGGATACATTGATAACTCCATCAGAAGCCGAGTGTATTTCTTTACCTCTCGCAGGAAACCCGCACCAGGGAACCATTCTGGGAGTCACTAGCGAAAGCATTGTCATGGCTCTGTCAGTAGATTCCACGGATGAATTTTTCTTCTCTTGAGTTGTGTACCCGTAAGCCACCCTGTGAACGATGGCAACGGCAGGGTAACGATGAACTGGGACGGAGTTGCACCTACGAGCAGATGATTGACCAGATTATCTGGCTTCTCCAATACATTGCACAAGAACCGCTGCGTCTCTTCTTCTTTAATAGAATTAAATGCTGCAGTGCTGTTCTGGTTCCGAACAGCTGGTAGAGAAGTTTGCAATACTGGCCACCAGAACCGATCGGTGCAGTTCATAGAGAGCATCCCTTTCCTCAATTCGATGAGGTCGGATGCCGTGGGAAGGTGTGACCCATCCGAAACTCGAGACTCTGTTTCTCGATGACTTTGTACGACGCAACGCGTTCCTAAGATTTTTGTGGACCAAACACCGCCTGGGATAAATAATGAGAATGGTGTACGAGACAGTAGGATACAAGTGCATGCCATATTTTCTGCTCAATGCCACAAAATATCCACCCATTTTTCCCCCGAAGATATCTAGAAGAGATTGCCGATTATAGGCCATCCAATTGATCCCGGGGGGATCAAGTCTGGCACGTAAAGACCTGCCCCGAGGAGATAGACGTTGACAAGTGAAATTCCTTGGGACATTGATGACGAGCCTGGGAGCACCGGAAGGTGGGAGATAGCCCGCCAGACTCTGGGCAACGGTGGCTGAAGAGTTGCTATAATTTATGCCATGAAGCGTTTCACATGTAAGCGACCGTTTGAGGATAATGTTAGCGGCATGACAGCGGAAGGGTGTGGTGGACATGTATTCAAATACCGAGTCTTTCCAGCCGACATCACGCGATGCAGCGGTGTGGAGGCTTGCGGAAGGCGTAGCGCAACAAAGATCTGGCACTGGTGATCACCTCGACGGAAGCAGAGAAATTAATGACACCACCAGGTCAAGTTTGCAACGGTCAGATTGTTAAAAACGATGATTTGAGACATGGAAATGAGAACGAACCTTGGATGAGCTCGATACCAATGATGAAGTAAAGAATGCGGGCACCGTCGTTTGCAGCTTCGAGTCACGACACTAGTAGTGACTGCAACATCCAACGAAGATCAGAATTTCGAATTTCGGTGCTAAAGAGTCCAATTGGCAGTGGCTTTCAAGCTACCGTACCATTTGCCAGAACCGAATCTTGTATTCAACGACCATAGCTGCACCGCACATTCGTTTTCCGAAATATCTTGAACACATTAGTGGCCCTACCAAGTCCCTAGGCGTGCACTTCGACACCTAGAATTCATTATTGGCACAGATCAAGACGAAAATGGAACCTGGTGGTACTGAATCTTCTGCACCGCAGTGGTGTGCGCAAACAAGTTCAAGTCGGAGTCGCGGGGTCGGCCTTCATCCAACGACGTAGAACATCATCCGGCACCAAATTCCATGTTATCCCCAACCACCGACTGCCCAGACGTAATCCCATCCTACCTGCACCAGATCAGTCATTCCGTCGACGACGACCCATTCGGAGAGAGACGGCGACCCATCGCAACAAGTTCATCCGATGCACGCCAAGATCTCATAGAAGCGTGTGTCGACTATGTCTTTAATTCTCTCCCGACTCACCTCCTTCGCATCGCCGACATGTCAATCGTCACACAAAACGAGATCTGGGACGCGGAACGGCCAAGTATAGAAAACATTCCGGACGAAGAACTCAGGGAGCTGCGGTACGAGTACTCGAAAGACCTGGCGTGGCATTTTACCGGATTCCTCGAACGGAGTTGGTGCGAGGTCAGCCAGTTGACACTCGATGCGTTATTGGTCGCAACACCATTGACACCCGATTCCACAAGGAATACGCCAAGGAGCTTTTCAAATTCGCAATCTTCTCTCACCGATGGGGTGATCGTGAACCGTTATTTCGAGACATGACCTCCAAGGTCCTTCCGAGACCCATCCCGAGCGGCCAAGGGTACGAAAAGCTACAACATCTTTGCGAAAAAGCACAGACGGATTTTTCTTGCCGATACGTCTGGTCCGACACATGTTGCATCAACAAGGAGAGTAGCTCAGAGCTGGAGGAGGCGATTCGTTCCATGTACCGGTGGTACAGCCTCGCCCACGTCTGCATCGTACACCTGGGACGATCGCTGACCGTCGCCGACTTTGATAAAGAGTCGTGGTTCACAAGAGGATGGACGCTTCAAGAACTCTTAGCACCCAAGATGATACGATTTTACGGCAAGGACTGGAACCCAATCTGCTCCCAAACCCACGAACACGGCGACAAAGATAACGAGGACATCGCAAACGCTATCATGCGCGTGACGGGCATCCCGAGATCCTCTCTGCGGCACTTTTACCCATCATGTGAACTCGTTGCACAGATCATGACGTGGGCTGCCAAGCGCAAGACCACGCGGATCGAAGACAGGGCGTACTCGCTCCTCGGGCTCTTCGACATCAGCATACCGATCGCATACGGCGAGAGACACCGTGCGTTCTATCGCCTCATGGTTGCGCTCGCCAACGAATGCCACACACCCTCCTTTTTCGCCTGGGCAGGCCGCCACTCGGACTTCTCCGATACCCTACCCTCCTTCCCCGAATGCTATGCGAGACTGGATCCAAACGCGCAGGACGTTCTACAGGGAGAGGTGGCGGGCCATCCGTCGTACAAAGTTACTAAGCTCGGCGTCAGGGTCAAACTTGTCATGTTCCGCGTGCATCGTAAATTCACCTTGAGGGGCGGCTTCCACGTCGGTACCACGTGGTATTTTGACGAACACGCCCCATTTTCGCCCTTCCCGGTGCGTGGTGGTACTGGTGCCGTGCTACCGCCGCATGTGGTTGCCGAGGAAGAGGATCATTACGAGTATGCCCTGGGTATCGTCAACTTTGCGCACACCGAGCTGGACATCGACCATGCGGAGTTGGTGTGCGGAAGACAGTATTTCGGATTGTTGATGATGAAGAGAGGAAATTGGGGTTGGATGAAGCTAAGTACTGATCTCATCATCTCGTTGAACTGCTCCAGAGATTGGAATGGACCATTAGAGGACGTCCTCCTCTTGCATACCGCCATGATCCCATTTAACGGACAGTGACTGATACCCAGAGCTGCCTTTATCCAAAAACCGCAATTCCACATCTATTCAAGTTTGACTAGTAACTATGGTACAATCTCCACTTCCCAGAAAGTGAAGAAAAAGATATAAGAAAAAGCACAAGTCTGACCAGGTAATCTGTGAAGAATGAGAGAACGTACGTACAAGCAAAAAATGGAGTTGGTGTACAGCTCACACCAATACACGCTCCAATAATGTTAGGAAGATATGTATGAAAACAAGTCATCCTGTCCTTTGGTACTAGCATATCGATGTCGTGGAGGCAACAAGTCCTACGACGGATTCCTCTGGTTAGTCATGCGACGTAAGATATAATAGGATTCTTCTAGGTCGAGAGCGAAGCCGGGGTATAATATGATTGCATGGGAGTTGAGGTAAAGTCGGAAGGTATCACAGGAGCGGAGGGCAGATGGGTAGCCGACGACGTGATCGCAACGCCAGAGAATCTGAGAAGAAAAACAGAAAAACGAAAATTCCGCGACGGGAACGGATTAGTCCCAATCAATAGTTATACCGCCCGGTCCGGGGGCAGCTACCCCAATACCTCTGTCAGCTTCCCGTTTGAGCCACTTCCACGCACGTTTGTCGTCCTTGAGATACGGCTCAAGTCGCTCAAGACACTTCTTGTTGTGATCCTGTGGGATTGAACATCAATGAAACCATCAGCCTAATAAGTGAGTCTCCGAGGAGGTACCTTGAGCCACTGCTTCTCCTCCTTAGTAAGCATGTTTTCTTTGACCATCCGAGTTTGGATAGGTACGCAGGTCAGGCGTTCAAAACCCAACCAAATATCGCCGCTGAACTCGCCCTTTGTCTACACCCACGCCGTAAGCATGCGGCGGCGGCGGCGATGAATGCAGCTGACACACCTTCACGCGTCTAACACCCAAAGCGGACTCGATGCGCATGCCCCATCTTCCCTCGAGGTCTGATATGAAAGAATCCATCAGAAAAGGGCATTGACTAATCTATGGAGCGGGAAACGCACAAAATCCGGGCTCATTGGTAATAACGTGCCCTGGTCTGAGAGGAACGTTGCTAGCGAAGCCATGCGGCCCTTCGTGAACGTTCAAGAACGAACCAAAGCCATGGCCCGTTCCATGCTGCATATGACGTTAGAGAGACACTTGAAAACGAGGATATACATACGAGGTAGTTGAGACCATCTTTCCACAAGGCACGACGGGCAAGAACGTCTAATTGGAGGCCCGTAGTTCCTTCTGGAAATACAGCACTATCGATGGCGATCTGGGGTAAAGATAAGCATGTGATATGGAGAATTTGTTTGATGAAGTGCCATTGACGTACATGGCCTTGCAACACGCGGGTATAAGCTTCAGATTGGTCCTGTGACGGACGTCCAAAATGAACGGTGCGGGTCGTGTCACATGTGCCATCGCGGTACTGGGCACCGGAGTCGCTGAGATAATGAAAGATACTTAGCATCAAAGATATCCCGAGTAGCTCTGAACACCTACTTCAAGTAAGGCGTCTCTCGATCAATCGTTTTTGCGTTTCCTTTAGACGGCGAATAGTGTGGTAAAGCTGCACCATCTATGTAGAACGGTGGAGGAGATATCGGACAAATCACTCACCCGCATTAGGACCACTGGCAGAGATATTTTCATAGGCGAGACCCCAGTAATGCTTGTTTTGCCTCCTGTACTCTGTGAGACGCCACGCGGCTTCCCATTCCGTGATATCGTAGCCTTGCTGGATCTTGTGTTCTAGCCAGGCAAGCCATTTAACCTGAGAGGGATTAATGAGAGATATGAAACGGGTGGAGCAATCATGGGACTCACGTAGGCTGCTCCATCACGTAGGTATGCACGCCGCAAGCCATCTAACTCCACTTCATTCTTGACCGCCTTCATGTCGTCGACGTGGGAAGGTACGACAGTATAGCGGAAGTGTGTGAGCATAAGTGAAATTGCGTAGGACGTCTCGGGGTTGAGAAGCAGTTTGCCTTCTCCCCACTCCCTTCGGCGGAGGAAGGGCCAAATGTCATTGTAATCCCTTCTCTCTACTTTGAGGGAGCGCAAGTAATCCTTGATTTCATCAGTGACCTTGGCTCCATCGAGGAAAAGGATGATTCTGTCAAGTGAAATGAACAAGTAGGCGTAAAATAGGGGGTTGAAAGGGATATCGGATCCTCGCAAGTTCAATAGATACGCTAATGGAAACCATCAGCATTGTACCGAAAGGGGACCGTTTACATACCGATGTTTGATAGTGAAGTAATTAGAGTTCCAACATGCGTCTGAGACGCTGTTGGCGGCGACTTAGAATACGTCGGTACAGATGGGGGCTGTGCCCGAATCCATTGTCGCACTTCCGCGAGCTTGGTCGATGCTTCCCGACCAGTGAAGTCCAGAGATTGGATAAAGACTGGATCCTTTGACCGCTGGGGCTTGTCCTTCCAGCTAAGATCAACGAAATTCTGAGGGGGGAAAACCAACTTGGAAGATTTTGTGTTAAGTTTGGCTATCAGTTGGGTCGCCTTCTCGTGCGAGATCGTCCTAGCATCGATACCAATCTTGGAGTCTTTAGCGCGGTCCTGCAAGATAATATTAACTCTCTCTGCTAGAATTCATCCTGCGAACCACTTACCACCAACCAATCGATCCAGTCCTTCGGTGCATTGACGGTGCCTGCTGCGATTACATACCAGTTGGGATCTAGCTCCTCGCGTGCTTGTAACCAATATCGCGAGTCGGTGATAACATAAGCTGCTGTCTTAGAGACGATAGCTTGACCGGCACTTCCGGTGAATCTAAGCCCTTCGTGAGATGCTGATAAATGGCCAGACCAGTGATGTACTTACGCAGAAATCCACTCTCTGCGTTTGTCGCTCGTAGCAACATATTCAGATTGATGAGGATCCTCAGTGGGAATGACGCTAGAGAGAAGGAATGTATAGAGTAACGGACAACTAGGTGGAATCATCCACTCACTAATAGTCAAGACCATCCTTCAGCATCAGCTTCCGGATCTGCGCGAGCCTATCGGTCGTGTCAATGCGGTCTTTGATCGAAGCCACCTCGCCCATCTTACGCTCCAAAGCGGAGCCAACGAGGGTACTGGATGAATCGCTCGAGAAGAGGGCAGGACGTTTGCTACTGCTGGACCGGGAAGAGCTGCGGGTGGGGGAATTATAGTGCGGAGGGGAGCGCTCCGAGGCAACCGATGGACTCCTCTCCAATGGTTCTCGCTCCCTCTCCATAATCTTGCCAACTCCCCACCCGTAACCCCATTTCGTGGACTTCTTGGAATCGCTCCTCATCAGACTTGGCTTGCCCCCGACGGGCGATAGCTGGGAGGGCTTGGGGTTGCTGTTAGGGAACGCAGGGACGTCATAGGCCTCCGAGTCTGAATCGAACTCGAGTTTGTCTGGGTCGGAGAACGTGCGTGTGGTTGAATACGACCCTGGACGAACGAGACGACCGGATTGATGTGAGCGATTGGAACTGTGGCTTTCAGAACGACGCGAGCGGTGGGAGCGGTTATCGGAATTGTTCGACACGATCTCAGACTTTTCCGAGTCGGTACGGATGAGGGGACTCGCTTCTCTGAACCTGGGCTTGCTGGGGAAGGGAAAACACATCGGTGGGGGCGGAGGGGGCGGGGGAGGCGGT